>APFE031133166.1:58330-95032 GCA_000404065.3 Pinus taeda
AAAGAATTTTGCACAAGAAATGTGGCTCTTAAAGGCAACAAGGACCAACATAAAACCTTGAATTCTTACATAACCACCACTGGTGAAGGGATGTTAGTAATGAGTGATGAATCAGGAAAAAAGGGAAGTTAGACATGCTCCATTATGTTTTTTTCCTTGTATTGATCAACAAGATTCAGTTTGGAAGGAACACCACTTCTACAACCCCATCTACCTACCCATCTATTTGCCTAGCATTTTTTGTTTCTTCTTGGAGGGTGTACTTGGACTTGTAGACCCTTATGTGCCTTTTTCTTTTTCATTGGCTTTTTCCTTTGATTTCCTATCTAGCACTACCCTTATTTCTTCCAAGGCCCCAGATTAAGCAGTTGGGAACCTTAGTTTCTCTGCCTAACTACTGATTTGCCAAGATTAAACAGTTTGGACAGACTTCTTTCTCTATTCTACAACAGAAAATTGAAACATGGCATGGTCTAGATTAGACTGTTGGACCATCCATCAAAATTTAATAGACATGAAGGCAGGTACACACCTTGCCTTTCCTTGGAAATATGGGATCTTTGTATCAGCAAAGCAGAGCATATTTGGCATTTGAATTTTCCCATCATGAAATATGAATCCTATTGGTATAGGTATCCAACAGACTCTTGTGGGACAAATTTCACCTATAGTTTGCTCCACTAAGGCATGTGTTGATCACCTACAGGTTGCCATACTTTCACCTGTGTTGGTTCTAGAAATTCTGGAAAAAAAGAGAGAATCCCGAAGCCTCCATTTCCAGATGCTTCCAAGATTTGTTGTAACCATTTACCTCATAAAAAAAATTGAATCTTATCGTATCATACCTTGGAACTTCCATCACTTATCCTTATATCTCATCCTCCCATGAGGTGTGGATCTCAATCCCAAGATTGATAAAAGGATAAGAAATCCCAACTGACCTCACTCCTCTATATATTTACAAGTGTCGATCTGCAAGGGGTTGGATTTTTGAGAGTGATTCTATGCTTATGCTGATGCTGTGAGAGTTATCCTTTCACATAATTAGGGTGATTGGACGTACACTTTGTGACAAAGGAAGGACAAGTCAACAACTTGGAGGAGCTCTTCTACAATATGAGCACTTATTTATGGTTGTAACTCACTCCATTATACCAATACAAATATTTCTTTTGTTTCCCTATATGTGATGTCATCATTTCATATATTTCAAAACCAAGTTAATCTGTTGAATGAAGTAGATAGATGAGCCTACATAGATCTCATAGTTTCTTGGCTTTTGTTGTCTCGTTGTGTGGGTTCTAATTTTGGCAACTAGAGCTAGGATTGGAGCACTTAAGCCAAAGATGGAGAGAAACATATGACAAATTCCAAGTAGGTTTCTTCCCATCATTTAATTAATATAAGGAAAACATTGGGTCCTTTCTCATTCTATTGTTCTAGGTTAGCTACCAGACCTAGGGGAGATATTTCTGTCTGTAGTCATAAATCCCACATGACAAATTAGCGACTTTGCAGGGGGCATGCAAAATTATTTCAAGCATAGTTTTCCAAGTTTCAAACTTGCGTAAAAATGAAACAAGTTTCAAGCATAGTTTCCCATGTTTCAAGCTTCAAGAAAAATGAAACAATTCCCATTTTATCCCTCGTGTTTTCCATTTTTTATTAGCATATTTTGTCCAGATGAGCCTTGTTTCTTCATTCCATGATCACAATCTACTTGGATGATCATACACTTTCGCTTGGTTTTTACCATTTCTTGAGGAACTGTTATGATGAATGGGATTTTTAGGAAGCCTCTTGACCTTTACGTGTTTTGAGCAATTCCATCATGATCGGAACTAGTCAGAACCAGTTGCTACCTTTTATACCACTCATTCCTCCAAAAGGAATCCTCTTTTAGCCCTTTTCAGACTCCCAAAATATGAAAAGATTATCGAGCACTTGTCTTTTCGAACTTGTAAAAGTAAATGAAAAGATGTCTACTCACTATAAGTTTAACCATTTTTCGAACTGACATAGACTATATACGAGAAAGAATACCTTAGTCGAACATGGCTAAGAGGTTCTCCTAGGTATTATTTTCTGCATTTTCGGAACTAAGAGACTACCTAAGAAAAGAAACATCTGGATTTTTCTTTTTTTCCTATTTTTCAAACTCTCTAAACATGAAAAATAAGTCGAGTTTTAGCTTCACTAGACTCGTTAAAAAATCCAACAATGATGGACTTGTCAAAGATGACAAGGTTGAACCACGCCTTCTTACGGTTCATTAAATATTCTAGGAGGGATCCATCCAAAGGATATACTTATAAATCAAGGACATGTTATCCTCCTTAATATTGTTAAAAAATAAAGATGTATTGACCAACATGGTTGGGAAAATTGGGGAAACATGGTACTCCATTTATGATAGTGAGTCACTCTTGAACATGACACTCTTCCACTTCATCTCTATGGCTACTGAGTTGGGTAATTTGCTTGCCTTTCGATTCATCATACCTTCAAAAAACTTCATTGCGGGTTTGGGTCAATGTTGCCAACTCCGTTTCAATGTCGCTGGTGTGTTCAAGAGAAGTCATTCATCTTATGTCTGTTGCAATACTCTTAAGCCTTCATTCCATTTTTTCCTTTCCTGATCCAGTTCGATAATCGGGACCATTATGTCTAATGAGCATACTACATTAGATGATGATATGCACTTTGTGATGAGGCTTTGATTATTTAAAAATGTCTTAGTCCCTACTAGCAGCAACCCACAACATAGTGGTACAATTCCTTCTCTCTTTAACCTTCCCATGGTATTGTATCAAAATCATGATCATTTCTTTCCTAAGCTATGTAAGACTCTAAAATTTTAGCAACTACATTTTATATATAGTACAGGTAGTTTTAGTGGAGGAAGTAGTTTTTGTAATTTTTTTCCATTAAGTTCAACTAATTATTCTAGGTGGGGTTCCGAGGGCTTTATAATAGTTTAGCCTGGGAAACCAATCATGGCTGGAAATACGATGAGATCATTTACCTAGTACCCATAGTTCTTAGGACAAGGCAGTGAAGATGTTGAACAAAATTGGTATCTTTGTGAGGTTGTTTGGATGTTTAGAAAGAATCGTGACCTCACCAAGATCATTGACTTCATCAGGCATTACAATGGTTCATTAAGTAGATTGATGAAAATCCTAATGCCACTAACGATGTAGTTAAATGATAATTTCTTCAAGAATTTAATTTTCCTCAGTATAATCAGCAAGGTTTGGTAGAGTTGTTGGACATCACATAGATGGAGGGAGAATCTGCTTGGCAGTGTATGCAGATATTTAAATATGTTATCAATAAAATTTCTTATCCCATTGATCCTCATCATCAAAGATATTGCTTCATTAAGGCTTTGATACCGATGACCACAATTCCACTTCATAGTAGAAGATTAATACGTTGCAAGATGCAATTCAGAGTAGGTTTTGAAAATTGAAGCAATGGTAGGTCACCCTTATGATTATAAATGGGGATCTTCTTCTATTGATCCTGCTACTATGTGGCTTTAGAATCAAATTTCCAACATGACTGAAAAATTGAAGGGTCTTGCTCCTACACGACCCATGAGACCTCATGTTTGGTGCATGCATTATCTAGCATGCTTATGGTACCTCCTCTACCACCACCACATAGTGCTAGGGTTTTGTGAATTTCTTCAACAATTTCGTTCCAAGGACATACACAATATTGGGCATTCTTGAATCACCAAGGTATGTCTATGAACAATTTTTGGGAAATTTGCAAGTCTTTTGGTCATTCACCTCATTTATGTCCCAGTTTACATAAGTATTCTAGTGTTCCAAATAACATATTCTATTATTTTTTTGGATCGCCTACATATTAGGTGAGCCAATTTCAATCTTTAGATGCATTGGCAAATCACCTTGATCGAATATCTCTCTAAGTTAATGAAACTCCTCAAGGATGAGGAGCAGGATCTCCAAGGGGACGAAGAAATGGAGGGAGAGGTCCATTCATATGCTATAATTGTGACCAATAAGGTTATGTTGTGAGGGATTCTCTGATGTCGAGACGATCTTAGTGTCCACATTGTCGAGTGAATACACATGCTACAGATGATTTCCAAAAAACTATCTCCCTAGGAGGAGCAAAATTGGGTAAAAAGAGCCAATTTTATCAATGTTGAACCTAGAGAACCAGAACCAATTGTGTAAGCTAATATCAAAATTGTGACCAAAGGAGTAAAAAAAATTGGGATTGACCAAAGGAGAAACCAAGTCTTATAAATTCGATGTCACCCAAAAATTCTTATGATCCTAATCAAGAGAACAAATACTACATAGATGCAACTTAATTATTTAGACAATTGGTCCCTTATTATGGTTCCCGTGTAGAGAAACAAGAATGGGTGTAGATTAAGAGTCTAAGACCATCACAGGATACATATCAAACAATTTTATAATGGCTCAATTTATTTTTATAGATTATGAATGATGAGAAATTAACCAATAAGTTTCTAAAGTAACTAAAAGAAATAGTGAAGGATGATCCATTCTTGAAAGGGATTACTTTTGTTAATGTTCTTGAAATGCATTCTAGGTGGGCCCAAAGAAAAAAGAAGATAACAAGAAGAGAATTCTAGGTCAATGCATAGATTTTCAGATATCAAATCAAGGACTCTATGCTAGATATTGGACATCTTACCAAGGAAAACATGGGAGGTGCTATGGAAACCCAGGCTATTTTTTCCCCAATCCAATTATGGATGGAAAATCAATGTTTTATTCTAGCTACTGAGAGATTAGAATATGTTGAGGTTGACATTATAGGTGCTAATAGCTATAAAAATGTTGAAGTAATAGACATTATAGGCTACAAATACCCATACCCAGCTTTATTGGGAATTGACTAGGAATATAAAAACTATGCAGTCAATGATATAAAAAGGGAAACCATAACCTTTGAATTACATGGAGTTTGGATTATACAGCCATTGGATCCATACAAAGGCCTGATGTTTACTAAACCTATATATGATGTTGAATAAACTAATTCATTAGACCAATTATATCAACTCATTGTTGGGAAGATGGAGGAATACATCAATATGATGGCAGTTGGACCTATTAGCTGGTAAAGTTTTCAAAGCACAGAGATAGGTTCAAACACTTTGATGGATGATCATAAGTAGGGACATCATGAGCTACATTTGTGACACTATGCACTTGTCCAATTTCATTTATGGATCGACACTGATGTGCGATACTATCCTTTTTTAATGGTATCGGATTTGTTGTGAATTTTACTGAAGAAGTTGGCTCCAAAATAGAAGAGTGCCAAAATATTTCTTTGATGAATGTTGTGTTACAAGACACCATTGTGAGATGGTGGGGAGCCCATCGTGACCATCTTCATGATGTTGGAATAAGGAATTATTTCGGGGGGTGAATCAATAATAGTGAAATTATTTCAAATTTTAATTATAAGTATTTAACTCTTTTCACTATGGTTAGTTTCTTGTGAGATATTTCATACACAATAAAAATGATAAAAAAAAATATAAGGCATTCACATGTAAATACAATCCATCACATGAGCAACATACTCATATTGACACGGGTATTTTTACGTGGAAACCCAAAGGAAAGAAACCACCAATATGTTTGTTGTTGTGATTTGAATTAAGAACCTACTTATTATCAATTTGTTCGTGAGCACCCACTCACAAGACGAACCAACACCCTTAAGACAGAAAGAACCTACTTTCCAAGAGGCACCAACCTCTTATGAATGTAGGCCACCAGCTACTCTAGCCCCCATTCTACCTTCCATATAATTTTGAAACTAAAAATAGGGGAAAATAAATATATAGAGAAATACTGATGTGATTCATTCTAGTATCATAGTTCTGATAATGGCCTTCTATGCTTCCGTAAGAACTCTTGGCCTCACACAACAACGCTGGCCCACTCAACCCCTTTTCTTTGCAACATAGGCACACACACAACCTCTTTATGTAGCATAGACACTCTTCACCTCTCCTCAACAACACACTCATACACAAAACTCCCCACTCTTCTCACTAGAAACAATACAACTTTCCTGACTTTGCATAACTTCTCTCCACCATTTTGTTCCTCTCATGCACTGTGATCAATGTTGTCACTGCTAGCCATCATTTCACCATTTACACTTCTTGAGTGTACTCCTAAACTTAGCTTCTCCATTCTTTTTTTGCATCTTTTGCTTGAATTATGTCACTACAGCATTGAATCAAAGATTGGGCTTTGTTGACTCACCCATTGTTGATGGATTAAACATGAGGATAGGCACCGAGTGTTCCCGTGGTGAGATATAAATACTTAGTCAACATGCACAATCCAACAAGGCTCTTGTTCTTTCTATGAATAAATCTCTTGTCCCTGAGGGTTTGATCTTCATTCAATTCGATGAGGCTTTGATCTTCATATAATTCAAAGGTAGCTTACTTCTTAGCTCATGATAGGCTCCATTTAAATAATCTTTCGTAATTGATCTAATTTAACCAGGAAGGCAAAAAATTATGGATAGAACTAGAAATACAAATATGCAGTAGAAATAACACTTCATTTCATTAATATCAAATACTGCAATATGCTTATAAACATAATGGAAATAAGACTAGCTCAGGCGATGGTATCTTATATCTAAGAAGAGATGTTGTGGCTACATGCCTCTAAACTATGTTAAAATGAGGCTCAATGGCCTATTTATTATTGGAAAACATGAGAAAACCTCAACAACCAAAACCCTAACCTTAGGAGATGTAACACCAAGCATTTGTGGGCCTTGTTCGGGTTAGTTGGGTAGCCAACTTCCCGGGGTCAGAACTTGGTCATATCATCTCTGTTTGGTGCATATGATACCTTGTTGGAAAGGTCTATTTGAGTACTATAGGTTTTTCCACATGCATAATTCTTGTAGAAGAGTTCAAAAAAATTCATTCAGGGGTCAAAACTGCTCTGGATGTTTGGGAATCGCCAAAATTTGCTAAAAATAGTAAATGTTGAAATAAACAAGGAAACAAAAGAAACCGACTAGAGGTATAGATGGAATAGGTGGGTGGCCACCAATATTGACCTAGATCATTTGTCACTCCTTAGGAAGTAATGGTCCCCATTGCATGCATAGCCTCCATGAGATGAGGGAATTTTCGCTGAACTTGGTCCTTGGTGAGCCACATTCCTTGGTCTAGTAGTTGACTAGCTTTGACAACCTGATATAGTCGGATCTTCTATTGTTGAGTGTTCTTGACATGTGTGTCCATAATCTAATTAGTTGTGGCCAGTTCCATGTAGTCTAGGTTTAACTTTGTTGGTGTGAGTTGTTCTGCAATGTCTAATGTGTCCAATAATGGTGGGAAGTATGGTTGAATGCGGTCCACATTGAACACTGGTTGTGGGCCAAGGAATGGGGGCATATTGAGCTCAAAATAATTGTTTTCCACAACCTTGGTAATGGTGTAAGGACCATATTGGAGTGGTCTCAGCTTCTGAAGGACTCGGGTAAGGCATTTTGTCTATAATTGCAACCAAACTTTGTCACCCACCTGAAACCTATGTGGCACCCAATGTTGATCATGTTGTGGCTTGTACTTTGAATTTGATTTCTCCAGGATGTCATGAAATTTCTGGTAGATGTGTTGGATTTTCTCAGTAAATCTAGTCACTTTATCATCCTTAGACAATACATGTGTGGATTATGTCTGTGTAGTCGCGTGAGGCATGACAAAGTCAATGAGACAGAATCATTGAAATCCTAGACCCACATGAAAGGGATTGTGACCAATCGAGCTATGGAGAGCTCTATTATAATTGTGTTGCATATATGGAAGACTCTTCTCCAAGGTTCGAGGATGTTTGGAGTTGTACATGCAGAGTATGTGCATTATCATCCTATTGACAACCTTCGTCTGGCCATTATTCTAGGGATGGAAGACAGTTGAATTGGTGAGATTGGTGTCCAATAGTGTCGAGAGCCTTTACTAGAATATGCTCAGGAACCTATTATCCCAATCTAATATAATTGTTTGCAGGATCCCAAAATCTACCCATACTTGTTCAAAGAAGAGTTTGGAAGTGTCCTATATAGTGATACATTTCTTTTAGGCCACCAATATAGCCATCTTAGAAAATTTGTCAACAACCACAAATACATAGTCATTACCATGCTTGGTAGAAGGGAGGCTAGAAATATAGTCCATGGAGATGGATTCCCATGGATGGTTGGGAGTAGACAGAGGAGTGTACAAGCCTTGCTTCCTGATGGTTGGCTTGGTGATAGCGCAAGTTGTGCAACATCTGATATATTTCCCAAAATCTAGTTGGAGTTTGGGCCAATAGAAGTACTTTTATAGTACAACCGTAGTTTTTTTCACACCAAAGTGTCCTATGACCTGAATGTAGTGTGCCTCCCACATTAGCTTCACACGCTCTCTTGAAGGAACACAAAGGTGGCCTTAGGTAGCATAATAATGCATCTTGGAGATGGAAATCATGAACTTTCTTTCCACCTACTAGCATCTAGTATGGGGAGTCAAAATCTGAATAATTTTTGTATAGTTGTAGCCATCCAGAGGCCTCATGACCACAAGAGTTGAGAACAGTAGTCAGTGCTGCAACTCAGGGTTTACTGAGGTAGTCTGCAACATGATTGATGCTGCCCTTTTTGTATTTAATGTTCAAGTGGAATTGTTGGAGATATGTATACCACTTCTAATGGGGATCATTATGTAACTTCCCCTGTGTCTGTATAAACTGAATAGGTTAGTGATGAGTGTGGATGATTGTCTCCTTCCCCAAAATGTAGTGCTTCCACCATTGACAAGGTTGCAAAATTGAATACATCTCTTTATCCTAGGTGAGGTAATTCTTAATTGTATCAGAAAGTGTCTAACTATGATAGGCTATTGAATTCCTGTGTTGGGTGAGGAATGCACCAATAGCATAGTCTGAGGCATCTATGTTGATTTCAAATGGTTGTTGTAGGTCTGGTAGTGTGAATACTGGTGTAGATCAGAGGCGGTGCTTCAACTCAACAAATTCCTTCTATTGAGACGCAGACCAAGAAATATTTTATTTTGATCCGCCCTTAGTAATTTGACTCAAAGGCCAAGTAATATGGGAGAATCCCAAGAAAAACCTTCGATAAAAATTTTCAAGGCCTAAAAAGTTACGAAGCTCCTTCAGAGTGATTAGAGCTAGCTAATCCTGAATGACTTGGATCTTAGTCAGGTCCACATGCACGCCATGCTCATCTATGATGTAACCCAAGTATTGGACTTGGCTCATGCCAAAGGTTCATTTCTCCAATATGGAACACAATTTCTATTGTCGAAGGGTTTGAAGGACCTGCTAAATGTGTTGCAAATGTTCTTCCTAACTCTTGTTGAAGATGAGGATGTCGTGTAGATAAAACACCATGAACAAGTTGGTGAAGGTCCACAAGATGTCATCCATTAGCCTCATAAAAGTAGCATGGGAATTTGTCAACTCAAAGGGCATAACCAACCATTCAAAAAGTCCTTCCTTGGATTTAAAGGTGGTCTTCCATACATCTGTGGGCTCTATTAGAACTTGGTGATAACTATACTTTAGATTGATCTTGCTGAAATACTTGGCCCCTTTGAGCTGGTCCAACAGGGCATCAATATGAGGGATTCGATACCTATTCTTGACAGTGATTTTTTTTAATGCCTAATAATCAAATAATATGCTCCATGTCCCATCCTTCTTCTATACAAGTACAATCAAACTCCTACAAGGTGAGGAACTTGGTCATATGTGCCCTTTTTACAGCAACTTCTAGAATTTCTACTTGATCTCATCATTTTCCATAATGGAGCGATGATATATCATTCCATTGGGTATAGGTGCTCTTCGAGTCAAATTGATTAAATGCTTGACTTGACAATGCAAGGGTACCTGTGTGGGTGAGGAGAATATGCCTGTCTTTTCTTTCATGACTGTATCCACTGCTTCTGCTACTTGGAGGAACCCTTACTAGGGGCCATGAATGTGGCCATGACCCTCCCCTTACTTTGAGAGTGATCTGAAATAAAATGAATTTCCTAGTCTAGGAGAGCATAGTTCAAAGAGATTGAGGTAGGTGGGGCTACATCTAGTATCTCGTATAACTTAGTGTCCAAAGAAATAATGGTAGAGCTAGGTCTAGACTCATATACATCATGTCACTTCCATAAGTATGGTTGTCCTAATAATACACCACAAACTTTAAGAGGAATGACATCACACGGTACCTCATCCATGAAGGGATTGATACTGTAGGGAAGGCGACACTGCTGGCTGATGCAGAGATCTCGTCCTTGGTGAAGCCACTCGATGGTGTAGGACTGTAGATCTATTGTATTTGGTGGGCCCAATAGCTTCATGAACTCTACTAAAATGAGGTTCTTTTATCTCCCTCTATCAACAATTAACAGCAATGGAGAACCCTTCACCCACGTCTATGAGTGGAATAAACACTCCCCCTCTTCTGAATCTTTAGGCTCAATATTCTACATCCTGATGATGGCCACAGTGGCATTGAGCTCCACATCAATGATCTTCTTCTTTTTTTCATTCCGCTTATCAAATTTTGACTCAAATTCGGCACATGTTTCAGGCTCAGAAGCCTTTACCTTGGCCACCAATGACTTCTTGGCCTGGCACTCACTTGTGTTGTGAGTGGAGCTCTTATGGAACTCACACCAATTTCCCATGTCCTTCTTTCTCTTCGTGGTTTTGTTCTTTGCTTGCAACTTTGGCAGGTTATCTTGGGTCACTCCACCTTGGCTTTTCCCTTTTCTCTGTCCTTTGGGGGCACCTTTCCTTTACTTCAAATTTGAAGATCCAAAGTCTCACTTTTTCTATTTAAGCTTATGCTCAATCTTGATAGTGTATTGATATGTCGTGCTGAGCAAGGAGATATCTAAGAACTCCATCTCATCTTGGATGTACTTGTGTAGGTAGCTGTGGTACTTGAGTACCAAATTTTTCTCAGAATTCTAGCAGATCTTGGTCCCTTCCCTGTCACAGTGTGGTCGACTTTATGTATTTATCATCATAGCTCCCAATAGGGTAGTACTGATCCTTGTTGCATCCCAGAATGAATCCCAAGTGTGTGCAGCTGAAAATAATGAGGGTGTACTTTCATATTTCTGTTGATAGTAGGTTTGCCACTAGTCCTTGACATGGGGGGTGACTTTGAGAGGAGAAAAAGAAATATTTTCCGAGATGGAAAAAGCATGAACAAAAAAATATCCTTCTATAAGATTTAACCATTTATCTAAGGTGTCCACATCATTTCAACCCTAACATATGGGAATGTTAAAGTTAACTTGTACCTTAAAGGGTGTGGCATTTGTAGAGTAGTTGTTGGAAGTAGATGTGTCACCCTTGGGTAGCCACTGAAGGATGTGGGAAAATTTGTCCGTCATTGCATTCCTCTATAGCTCAATGGATTCTTTGAGAAACATTTTGAAAGGATATCCTATTCCATTTTCTTTCTTTTCTTCCACCATGGGAGGTTGTCGAGATTTATGATGTTGGTCTTGTAAAATTCGACTAGTTGAAGCCCTAACTCCTTATATCTCGACCTCGTTGGTGACATGCAAATAAAAACATAGAAAGAGTAGACTGATCTGATACCACAGATCCAAATTCAAATAGGAACACAACAAATTATAGATATAACTAGAAATACAAAGATGCAACAAAAATAAAACTTCATTTCATTAATATCAAATACTACAATATGCTTACAAACATAATGGAAATAAGACTAGCTCGGGCGATGGTAGCTTATCTATGAGAAGGGATATGGTGGGTACATGACTCTAAAATATGTTACAATGAGGCTCAAGGGCCTATTTATTATTGAAAAACATGAGAAAACCATAAACAACTAAAACCCTAACCCCAGGAGATGTAACGACAAGGGTTTGTGGGCCCCATTAGCATTAGCTGGGAAACCAACTTCCGAGGGTCATAACTTTGTCGTATTATCTCCATTTGGCATGCAAGATACCTTGATGGAAAGGTCTCTCTGAGTACTACAATTATGTCTACAGGCCCATGCTTGTGGTAATGGGCCTACAACATACGTCAAAAAACATTGTTTAGGGGGTCAAAACTACTCTTTAAGTTGGAGATCCGGAAAAATGCTAAAAATAGTAAATGCCGAAATAAACAAGGAAACAAATGAAACTGAGTCGAGGTCTAGGTGGAATAGGTGGATGTCCACCAAGATCCACATTCATCAGTAATAATAATCCTTTCTACCTTGACCCAACGTTCTTTTTCTTTGTCTCCTGCCTACAACAGCTGCCATTAACTCCATCGACCAACTATTCTTCACCCATTTACTCTTAGTTGTTGACATATTCATCCTCTACAATCCTTTGTATGAAATATCATAGCTCCACATATCGTAAATTTTATTAAGGTGATGTTGCAAAAGAGAGAGAATCTATAATTCCAATCTTTGCCTTTAGCCCCTTTTTCTTAGCCTCTTTTTTCCACCATAGGACTGGGTACTGTGACCAGCGGTTTGATACACCTTTTTATTGGGGTCTCAATGTTCCACATATCATAACTTTTATTACGATGAAATTACAAAATATTGATATTACAAATGACCTTTAGCCCCTTTTGCTTCGCCCCTTATTTTCTTACACCATATGACCAGGTGTTGTGACCACCAACATAACGCTTAGTTGTTCATCCCTTTAGGATTTTGTTGGGTTCCTATCTCCTTGTGTACTTTGTCTCCACCCTTGGTTCTTTGGGATTCCATAACCAACTGCCAACAATCATTAGAAGTGCTTGGTATCAGAACTTTCTCAAAATTCCATTATAGAGGATTTACGAAATCCTAAGCTCTAATATTCCAACCTCTTAGATGACATCATGCTCTTATCATTAACCCCACATGGCATATCCATAGTGTTAACATGTGTCATGAGGATTTTCCCCATTAGGCCATTGAATAATGTTGAATGTGACTGCCACGTGTGTTCCATACAACCATGTCATACTAATGTCATCTACCACCATCATCTTCTGAGAGCCAATCAAATGTTACCATGTGTCCTGTCTAAGGAGAGAGAATGGGTCCCTCAGTCCTTGGTTTTGTAACCAAATTCCTTTGAAAATTATGCTCTCCATAACTATTACAGATGCATTTGGGCACATCACATCTCAACATCCAGATCAGTGTTTTAGGGCTCATCAAACCCTAAATTCAGTTGTTTCATGCCCTAAAAAAGTCACCCATTTGAATGCCTCTTTCGCAGATAGTTTCGTGACTTGAAGACATCCAAAAATAGCCTCTAGAGGGACCAGCACAGGTAAGCCCTTATTAGGGTGCGATGCAGAGTAGTTGAGTCCACTACCAGGGTGCTGTGTAGAGCACTTAAGCTTCTTTCCACCTACGCTGGGTGAAAATGAGTGAAATTCACATACGATTTTGGGAATATTCTTATCTTTTGGACTCATCTAGAAGGTTCCCTCACTTATCAACTCCTATGAGCTCGAAATTGGATGAGGAATGAGTTAAGGTACATCCTATCCTCTCATCCCTTCCTCCATGGAACTAACGCTAAGTATGGAAGGCCACTCAATGCCACCATTAATGAAAAAACCTCCTTCATCTTCCTATAAATTGACCACTCATCTAAGTGATTAGGCATTGGATTATGTTGAATTGTAAGGAGATAATGTTTCTATGAGATTTGGCTTTGAAGCAAGTATTGTAATGCTACAATTTTGTCATGCTTTTGATGTGATGTGGATGGGATCCAACCTGGAGGAATGGATTTAAATTAGACACTAATGGTTGTAATTCCTTCTTCTATCTAATAAAGTGTTTGAACCTTCTTCCCATATGTTTTTATTTTTTCATAATGCTTATGTGTGTGAATTGTATTTGTTTCCTTCCACTTAGATTCAATAGATCATATGCTTTGATCGGTTCTTTGTCTTTTATTGTGTTTACAGGCTACTTCTCAAGCAGATTAAGTACAGGAAGGAGCGACGGAATTGATACAAGGGAGATGAGAGGAAAGCAGAACTACAAGTAGGTCGCATCCTGAATAGGAGATGCATGCAACCTCATCACAATTTCCAAGGTTTCTTTGTGTGTTCCTATCTTCTCTTGTGACAGAGCAATTCTCAAGTGGGGAAGAAGTGAAGCTATAATCCATTCACAATGATGACTATCTGTGAGTTGCATGTTAGCTTCTTGAATCTGACACTTGAACCTTTGATGTAATTCCCAAGGCATCTCATTGACCCTCATCATCATTTCTTTGAATCTGATTATTGATTGTGAGTCAAAATTAGGCTTACTAGACTCCTTATTTAAATCCACCTTAGTTTGTACTAGCAATGCAAGAGCATTATCAAAACAATACTTGATATGCCAAGTTAATGAGCGATCCTGTATAGTGGTAACCAATTGCGCCTTATTTTTATTATAATCAGTAATCTGTTGTGTTGTTCACACAACATTAACAACAAACCAAAACTGGTATGTGTCTTCACTTCCTATGCCTTTGAAAGTCGGTAGCTTCATTACGTTTGTCATGTTGGATGGTGGTGGTGGAGGTGGAGATATGGCAAAGGTGTATGTGGTGAAGGTGGAGCAGGTGGCAGAGTGGAAGGATGATTTACACGAGTAATCCACTAAGTGATTTGCTGAACAGTGCTTTGCAACGGAGTTCATTCCACTCCTTCGTTGTCACTTAAAGGAGGTCCAATCAGTGCACTATACTTCAATCCTAATACTTAATGATTTATAAAGAATCGTTCACTTCACATAGCTCCGAACATCAAGGTAAAGGAATCACCCATTTTTTACACAACAACATTTTAATCTAGGCATTTAAAGATCTAAAATACTTACCTCATGGTCCCTTAAAAAATATTTTCTCTGGTTCGCTATAGCTGATTGAGGTATCAACTGAAAATTATGTAACAAATCCTCCTATAATACGATTGATGTAGTGATCAATAGCCCACAAGATCTTGTTTTCAAAAGCTTCTAATTGTTGCACTAATTCTGGAGTCCACGCTATTGGATTATCAAGCTTCCACATTCCTTGGCTATTTGTCAATTTAGCCAACCATTCATATAGTTTAATGGGGAAGGTGCAGAAGAAGATCTCGTGTATCTCCATATGTAGGTACTTGTTCAACCACTCTTCCTTTGACAGGTGTGGATTCCTATTTTCTTGCACTGCAAACTTGTGAATATTCTCATCCCACCACTTCTCAATTTATTTCTTGGTTGGATACTAATGATGCGACACCGCACATCTCTTTCAAGAATATCCTCATACCAACAATGAAACCATTTGTTGGCTTAGGGGTTTCGTTAGGCCCCTATACTACTAGTGTAACCCCTTATTGTTATTAATACCACCCACTTATTATATTGATGTACCCATGTAGTGCACATATTGTTACTATTGTGCCCCATAGAAGCCCACTATTGTTATTATTGTGCCCTTAAATTATTATTGTTATGTAGGCTCTAATTATGTTATGACCCCTTAGACTCCTATATATAGAGAGGAGGTATTTTCATTTGAATCATCCAAGAATTGTTCATTTATGTAATGTAAAGGAGGTTGCCCCATCGAAGAGGCTGAATTCTAAGGCGTTGATCTATCTTTTCTATCTTTTCTTGAGCTGGTTTCATAACAGGTTCCTAACTAAGGTTCAGAGTTAGTTGCACCAACCAACAAATCTCTACACTACTAGCCATTTTGGAAACAACTTGAATAGAGCCGGTTGCAGTCTCACTCGATGCAGTATGGGGGGATGCAAGAACCAAGTTTCTGCATTGAGAGACTAGTGTGATGTATTTTAGCTCTTCAAATCTACCTTCACGTAGATCGATAAACCGTCAGGGCATGTTGCTGTAACTTCATTAAATAACCTTCACACCTTCGTGAAGGTCTCTGAATTGTCCTTGCAGACCTTTAATAGTGAATTTTTTTAGTTACACGCATCAGAAAGTAGTTCTAAATTATGGTTCATGCAGATATGCTTAAGTTATTAGTAAACAACACAAAATTCATCAGTCTTCACAAAAGTATTTAAACATGCATTGCATACATCATTAAGACTTATTTGAGAGAATCACACAACATTCAATCAGTATTTCATAAAACACATTATTCATTGAAAACATATATCATAAACAAAAGTGAACCGGAATAAGCAAGAATTCTTCAAAAATTGTCTTTATTGATTTTCAATTCAAGGTTATAGACTCAAAACTACCTTGTGCACACAAGTGCAGGGTCTCTGCACTCAGCTGCGAACTCTACCTAGGCCCCTATGCCCTCAGCTATAGATACTTTCTTCTACCTTACCCACTTCAACTAGCTATCACTTTTCACCCCTTCTACTCTCATTATCCAAAACCACATGCCTTAGACTCCCTAAGACAAACCTATTTATAGCCTTTTTCATACAATGCCATGGTCCGTTGACCATCGATGGATCTCAAAACCAACTCAAAATTTTACATAAAATAAGGGGTTAAACCCCTTTGACTCTTAGCCATCTACATGCTTCACATCCAAAATCCAAAGATATTTTACATTAATTAGAAAATTGTATAAAAATTTAGGTTATCTTAACCCAAAAACTGATGTAGGGGAGCGCATCTGAATAGTCCTGAATCAACGCCCACTCAACCATCATCCCCAAATGGTTCTCGTATGCAAGCAATATCACCCCCACCATGGGTTAATTATGTGGCCACCTATTCCATGCCCTTCTTTACTAATGATCTAGTATGTTATGTAGTACATCATGTACTGGGGGCATTGGAGCTTGATTTTTCATGTTGGATCCCTAGACATGTATTCCTTCTAGAGTGTTGTTCTCCCATCTGATGAGAACCTCTTGAAAGTCATCGCCTCTTTTAGTATGTGATGAAGGTATTTGGAGTAGAGTTCCTTGTCTTGTGTCAAGCTCGTTAAAAAATGAGACAAGGCATGGAGCAGAGTTCCTTGTCTTGTGTCAAGGTCCTTAAAAAATGAAAAAAAAGACCATGATGATAGTTCTTTTACTATGTAAATGTCATTTAAAAATGAAATAGGGTGTCCTGGAGCATAGTTTCTTGTCTTGTGTCAAGCTCCTTAAAAATGAAACAAGGAATATGAGGATAGTTCTTTTACTATGTCAACCTCATTAAAAAAATGAAATAGGTTTCCATCAGCATATTTCCTTTACTTGTGTCAAGCTCAGTAAAAAATGAAACAACGTGTGATGAGCACAATTCTTTTCCTATGTCAAGCTCATTAAAAAATGAAACAAATCCCCTTCCAATTCGAGTCTTTGGTTGGATCTCGTAAAATCCCAGTCGAGCCTTTAAGTTGAGCTTCTAAGTGAAACTTTATTCCATCCACCTGTTAATAAACAATAGTCTACTTAGGTGAATTAAATGAAGCGTGGGGGGCATGTACCTCAAATTGAGTCATTATGCTAGGGACATGAAAACTTATGTCAAGCATAGTTTATCTTTGTTTTAATCTTGTGTAAAAATGAAACCAAACCCAAGCATAGTTTGTTTCTATTTCAAGCTTGTGAAAAAATGAAACCATTTCCCACCTTACATCTCGTGATTGCCATCTTTATCAACTTATTTTTCTCTATGATCCTTGGTTGTTTCATTCCATCATCACCATCTCCTTGGATGATCACATGCTTTCACTTGGTTATTTTACCCTTGCCTCAGGAACATCTGTGATGAGTGGTCTTATTAGCCAACCTCTTGACCATTACATGTTTTGAGCATTTCCATCATGACCAAAACCAATTTCTATCCTTCTATACCATTTGTTCTTCTAGGCAGAGTCATATTTTATCTCTTTTCTAACTCTAAAAAAAATAAAATATTGTTTAGTACTTGTTGTTACGAACTCATAAAAGTAAATGAATTGACATTATATCAATATATTTCTACCCCTTTTTTGGGCTAAGATTAACTGTTTATGAAAACATTATACCTTGGTCCACATGGACTTGATGGAGTTCTCTTTCTCAATTTTTTTCAAAGTCTCTAAATATGAAAAATACACTGAGTTACTCTTCAATCGGACTCGTAAAAATTAAACGACGAAAAACTTTTCACCATGACGAGCACGAGTTTCTCCTTCCTAGGACTCATAAAACTTACTAGGATGGATTCATTCGAAGGATGAATTTATACAACAAGAACATGGCATCCTCTTCAATATTGTGTAAAAATAAAGAGGCACTCACCAAAAATAGCGGACAAAAATGAAAGTGAAACATCTCTTATATAGGTAGCATTTCACTCTTGAACATGACACACTTCTTCTTCTCTCGTTGGGTTTGGGATATCCTCACTTAGTCACTTGTCTTTTTGGGTTTGGATGATCCATTTTGCCTCTCATTTGATTATTCCACTTCATCATTGTGGCGCTTAGTCCTGTGTTTAGTTAAATGTTGCCACACTCCAGAGTTGTGTTACCAATATGTTCAAGAGAAGTCGCATTTGTAGTCGATGACCTATACATTATCAGGCCTTTTGTTAAAGTGTTGTATCATACTAGGTTATTCCACTGTATTCCTTGTTTTGTGTTGATGATGAGGGAATCATTATGACCCTCCTTTGAAGGGTCACTTCTTGTTGAATTCAACTCATTATCCAAGAATATGACTTAGAAACTCCCTTTCATTACCTTAGAGCTTGCATGCCTTAATGGAAATTTATTCACATTCGACAACAAGTTTTTATCATTCGATTTTGACCGAGTGATTCCATGAGCATTTGAATTCAGCTTCATTATCAAATTCATGGATTGTACCATTGTACCTTGAGAGCCATTTTCGTTATTGGTGGTTTCTCTCATACTTATTAACGGTCCACTTCATTGGTCTGTAATCAGGCGGTTTTCTAACATGTTTGATTTCACCACATTCATTCACATGTTAGAATTTTTACTTTGATTGGGTTCAGATGGAGCGCAAGACCCTAAGTCTTATCTAATATGACTCAAGTTGCATGGAGTTATTTGTTATTCATGATTTTACACATGTTTCTGCTATACGGATGGTTGTGAGCAAACTTTGGGACTTTACATTTATGATGATCCTTCTGTGTTGGATGGTTGCGTCCATACCTTGGATCTCAGATTTACAGATGATCCTTCTCATTTGGATGGTTGCACCCATGCCATGGATCCTTTCATATAGTCCTTATTATCTGGATGGATGTGTCCATATCGTGGATTCATGTTTTGATATCAGATATGTATATGTATATTCATCATTGTTTTGCAGGTCTCCTCATAGTGTTTGTTCTTGTCCTTGCGAAAGCTTAGAAAGCATCTCAGCCATCACTCCTTGTTCTACCTTCATGCTTTAGGGGGCATCTGTTACATAGTATTTTGTCACACCTCTTTTACTCATTCATATATGCAGCTTCGATCCTCCCTAAGACATTGATTGGAAAATGCCTTGAGCTTCCCCTGAAGGAAATATCTCTAAAACCCCAATTTGAGACTCATTAATAAAAACCTTGATGGTCACCTATTTCATCACGTGTGACCCATGATGGCATCGCTCTGTTCACTTGTATACACAAGATGATCCCCAAAAATGCAACTTTCCGAAAAAGGATGAGAAGCTTCATGATCCAGAAGCTTCTAGGGTGACGAGCTCGAGGTTGTTCGGCATGGATGAGGTTGAATTCTCCCAACTTGGGCTCTTGGTCTTATCCCTACAAGCTAACTCCTTGATATGAGGTCCTACACCTAGCTATGGAGAGATCTTAACTCCCTTTACATGCCTATATAGTCATCTTTTCCCATTCACAAATGGTTGGTCTATGTCTATTTGCACCCTTGTGCTAAGATTGTGCATATATGCTACTCATTTGCCTTGGAGAAGGAGTGATTGGAGAGCTTAGCTTGTACTTGGATATTCATCCAAAGAAAGCCTATCAACATCAAGGCTTGGTTGTATGCTTCCCTTTATTTTCTCTTAATATACATTTGTTTGTTCATTTTCCCTAAATTTGTATGCTCATGTGTCATTTAGCTTAACATTCCTTGATTAGTTAACTATGTTTCTTTTGAATGTACTATTATTATTTTCATGCCTTGTTGTGTCTTGATCTCTTACGTAGGTGAATAAATGTTGAGAGTAGCAAGAACGAGCCCATGATGCAAGTGATTCAAGGTCTTCAACAAAGGAGATCGAAATAGCATCAAAATGAGGTAGGCCATCTTCTTCATTTCTATTTTCAACTGTAACTTGGGAAAGTGTCTAGTATATTGTCACTTCAGTTTCTAGAACCACTCGTTTGGCTAGAGGGATCGTCTCTGTCCATAGAGGGGATTTACATAGACAACAAGAACCAACATGTCAAACCAGCTGAAAGGTTTTCCTTCACTTTCTAGATTATCTAAGATAACAACCCAACTCTATGGGAAGGTCTTCATACCCCCTTGGCCATACAAGCACCATGGAAATATGACAAAGAATTGGTAACCCTTCATGTCTGTCTTCATCTTTTATATATGGTTGGGTGTTGTATTGAAATTTGATAGCTCCCTCACCCAATTGTTCAAGATGTATCTTTTATTAGTGTTGTTGTTGGGAGTAGAATGGTGCATCCATCCTATTCACCGACTATGGTAATTGACATCTACTCATAATATTTCGTCCTAAAGGAAGCAAGGTCTAATCCACTGACACTACTCAGTATCATCATCTCAGGATCAGTGTGTGAGGCAATCCATTAGATCATGTATGTGCACGGAAAGGTGGGATACCTACATGAAACCTTGTATAATCCCGACTTATGAATATTGACACAGACCTATCAGTACTCCAAATTTCCCTCAAAGTTGCTTATGAAAATAATGTTGATATCTTTCCATGTTATCTTGATGTATTTCTGAATGAAGAAGTGTGAATCTATGTATAAGGTGTTATCACTCAAGAAAAAATATTTTAAATTTTGAACATCAAATTTTTTAAATTTGTCAAAGGGTTGGTGTCAGTTTTGGGTCTAGTCTTTTCATCTTGTTTTAGAGTCTTGTTAGTATGTCAAATGGGGTCAATTCTCTGTTTTAGTTTATATTTGGTCTCATATCTCACATGAATATCATATGTCAAAACTCATTTCAAAGTTCATATGCGCTACGAAACTGTCTAGGTGATTTTGTAGCGCAGAAACCCGGTTTAGGTGATTTCGTAGTGCAAAACACCGATTTTACATTGGCTATGCCACAAAATCAGGGATTCTTTTGGATTCATAGCAAACCTCACACAGTTTTCATATTTATCAAAATCTGTTGTGTTTACATCAACAATTGTTAGCTTATACACTTCGTCCATCATATCCAACCACTTATCCTCATCATTAAGTCGTTAGGTGTCTTAGTACTGGCACATGTTTTCCGTTGTTCTCTGCTCTACGGTTCTGGTCGCTCAACTAGTCTTTTTGAAATGGTATCACAGCAATTGGGGAAATGTCCCTCTAGGTTTTGCATCTATTCTTTGGATTTGGGGCAGTCTGAAACTATTCCTTGTAAACAATCTTGAGCTCAGTTTTAATTTTCCATGTGGTCTTGGGGATGGGCATCTGTTCAACTTCATATTGAATATGAGCACTAGAGAGTTGTCAGACCGGAAGAAGATTTCATTGGGTAGAAAATTTATCACCTTCAAGACCTTCCACTCTAGGAACACTAACACATGTTTTGTAGCATCAGACAGGCCGACAATTATTTACAGTAGCAATCGGAAGTTGCTGTATAGCAATGTGAATCTCAAGGAAGTCAATCACATGTGCGCTTTTCAATTTAGTTTCCTTTCTAGACATCTTTGCAATTGCAAAGGAGGACCTTCTTAATCTAAGAGATGTTCTTTTGCAGTCCATATCAGTATTAGTACAATATAAAGAGTACATGGTTGCCGTTGAAAGAAATGAAGTAGCAGTGGAAATGATGCCTCGTGCATTGCTTTCAACATTTGATAATCGGTTTTGGATTCAAGTAACACGCATTCTTCTGCGGCTTTGTAAGGGTTCTGAATTTGGAACATCAAAACATGGAGAATCTTGGTCTAATCTCTTTGAGGATTTACTGTGGAAAAACTGCTACTTGGATGAAAATATATTTGCGTCTTTCCTTGATCAATTGTTTAACACCCTGACTTGGACTTTTACTGAGTTTTCTGTTTCACTTATGAAGATGGGAGAACATTACTAGGTCCCAGATTTGCAATTAAGGAAATGCATCATCATTTTTGAGCTTTCTTGTAATCTTGCCAGGATTCTTGAGATTTTCACTTGTGAAATGCCACAAGCCTTTCTTTGTGGGCCTGAAACAAATATGATAAGGTTGACTGAATTAATTGTTTTTGTGCTAAATCATACAACGTCAACTGCAGATGCTGAACTTTTTGACAATACTCTCAAACAGCAGGGTCAATATTTAGAAAGAATAAACCGGGGAATGATTTTGGCACCCTCGTAGGAATGATTTTGAACCTTGCAGACAAAACTGTATCATCATGGTGTACAGAATGATTTGATGCAAGCATTCATGAATATGGATTTCTCATCAGAAGATGAATCCAATTTACAGTATTTACTGGAATATAACTGGGTTTGTGTTTTCAAAGGTGATCCTTCTCTAGCAAGGTTAGTTGAACTAAAGTGTTTTATAGAAAATGTCAAATTGAAATCAAGGCAGATAGACAAATACCAAATTCAAACAGAAAGGATGGAGAAACTTGCTGCATCTACTATGCCTGTGAAATTGACACACTATTTATTCCATGTAACCACAAGTCTTGTATTCGGTGTATTTCACGACACCTGTTGAATAACCAACGTTGTTGTTTCTGTAACTCCATTGTTTTTGAGGTTTGTTCCATGTCAAGTACCATTTCAACAAATGATAGTCAGTATAGAGGCTCAGATGGAACAGATACATTGGTGGTTCTTATGGTGGAATGTTAGCTTCTTAGATGAGGTTGAAATATCCACATATTGAAATAGGTTCCCTAGCTTCATCTGCACCAATATTGCAGTTTGAAGGCATTGTACCATTTGATATATTTGACAACCTTGTTTCAATGATTTCAAGCGGGAAAGTGAAAACTGTTTCAAGGTGATACAAAAATCATGGAAATTGGAGAAATATGGTGAAAGAGATGAAGGGTTACAAAATCTTAGCAAGAAGTTTTGCATATGCAGGGATCTCAAAAGCTCATAGGAAGTACAAGACTGGTTAAGCTCAGCATACAATAACCTTGCTATGGTGGATTATCCATATCTAGCTAGCAACTTCAAGGCAGATGAAAAATAAAATTCAAGATAAGGAAGCTTAAGATAACAAATTTTTGGTATTAAGCTGTGTTTTAGTGATTACACAACAGTTTCATAGTGCACTACGAAACTACTGAAGATGATGCCTAATGCACAACAGTTTCATAGCACGCTACGAAACTACTGAAGATGATGCCTAATGCACAACAGTTTCATAGCGCGGTACGAAACTGTTGTAGCTACATAATTAAAACTCAGTCAACCAATTTTGAGGGACCGAGGGGAAAGTTTTGAAAAAGGAATCTCTTCAAAGGATCATGTAACAGGTTTCAACATTCAACAAGGGAAAAACAGGTGGAGGAAACATATATTTGAACTCTAAACTTTTTGCTATAAAGTGATCATAGTTACTACAGTTCATGATATGTTGGACAGCTTGGAGAAGGTTTTGTATTCACACATAGGTAAGGTCGACAACACATAAAGGACGTGGCACTCAATACATTTTTGTATAATCAAAAGAGAAGGACATGGTTCATTGGTTTCAAATATCTTTGAGGAAAACCAAAGGCAGATAAACAGGGGTAGTTTCCTACCTTTAAGGAGCAATTGAGAGAGATAACATTAAGGGAAAGCAGGCAGCCACAAACATCCACCACAGCTACATTAAAAGAGACCATCTGTCAAAGAACGAGAATTGATTGTAAGAAATGCTATTATCAACATGATGTAGAATTAGAATCCTAATTGTCTTAGGTCTCTTAAACTGCTAGTTAGCAGTCAGTTGTATTTATTAGTTAGTTTAAAGGTTAATAGGTGTCATAAGAAGTAGAATTCGAGTTCCCCTCAGGCTGGAGGAGGAATCTCATTCTTGGAAAGATTTCTATATATAGCAGCAACAACAATGTACTCAGGGTTGGAAATTTATTGAAAAAAGCTTTGATATTTGGCTTTATGTAAAGACTCTGTTTTAGTAATACAAGATTGGCTTTGCTTCTCAGGACTCAGGAGGGATTCGATGTTCAGAATGTGTTGTGTTGGTATTTTCCCAATATTTTCAGTGGTATGAATGTGTAATCACTTAGAATTCACTCATAGTGCTCTAAATTCCTATATACATTCATAGACTGTGTGGTCCTATATGTTTTTGGTATGTTCTGAATGTGTTGAATGCTGAATGCCCTGACTTCTATGTAAGGTTGATATCATTGTTATACTGAAATGATGTTGAATCCATAAGCCCAATGGATAGTTTCTAATTGTGTTTCCACCATTCATATTTTTACATTCGTTTCACAAGAGTTAGCCATCTTAATCATAATCAAACACATTAATCCTTTGAGAGAGCCCTCTCTAGTTGGGGAGGCTAAGCCTCAGCCTAAAGTAGGTTTGAAATAGTTACTTGAGGTCTTCCTGGTCTGCAGCCTTCTAGGGTCAGATTTTGAGATAACATAAGGGTAAGCTCATAGACCCCTTCTCAACAACATCTCCAATATTGCTTTCAACTATGTATTTTGATCCATCTCTATTGGAGGCCGTGATACCTATACTATTGAGAAGCTGCTGAAAACATGTGTTACCTAGAGACAGAGAAGACACTCACGTTAAGATAATTTCAGCTAAAACATAAAGAAAATTGATAATTAATTGGGAAATATACTAGTGACTGTTGGGAAAGATTGTGCAACAATGACTCTGGGAGGCTAGGAGACTGTCAGATGGAACTATGCATTGCATAGTCTAAGCTATCAGTGAGGCTCACTACTGACTGGAAATGCGTAATGCACAGTCTAGAGAGGCTAAATACTGACTGAAACTGCACAATGCACAATTCAATCCGGTTGGGTTGCTCACGGGAATTATGCATTGCGCAATTCCAGCGGGCAAGACTAGGGCATTGCCTCCTAGGATTGCATAGAGCACAACTAAGAGATAGTGTTGGTAGCCTCTACATAATTCCTGGAGGCAAGCCAAATTCTTGACTACCAGCAATGCACAGTGCATGCCAAGGGAAACAAGATTTGTGCCAAGACAACCTACATCTGCCCAATGGCAACCTGAAAACTGGAAGGACTAAATTTTTGAAATATGGTGTATATCTAAGTGAATAGACATGCATGGAATTTAGGTAAGTGTAGAAAAAAGTGAAATGAAAAAACCATGAAGCTCATGAAGGGAGTTTCCACAACAACCATTGTCACTCCAGAAATAGTGTTATGCATGCCACACTAAGGAAAGGTAATGAAAAATTCAAAACATCACTTCTACAAGTTAAAACACATTTAAATGACATTGGCCATTCAATAAAACAAGGAAAACAAAACTCATAAAATTCGAGAAATAAAAAGCGATAGAAAAAGTGGCAAAATGCATGAAAAGAAAACTTACCCAGAAAAGTTGTGTCGACTGTGTCAGAGGTTCCTAGATGCCTCAATAATGCTAGAGCTCCAAGGTACAATGTGAAGAATGGGTTCTAAGGCATCATTTAAATAGATTTAGAAAACTTAGGGTTTATGATTTGCATGCCAAGAAATCTAGGAAAAAATGACACTTAGCTGGATGTTTCTAAAATCAACTTTGCATGTAACTCCCACTGCGAAAAATAGATCCCTAAAATATAGGGATTCTTTTTCTCTTTCTTTCCTTTTGTTTTTTCAGGAAAATATGCTTGGCATGCAAGGAAGGATTGTGTAGTTCTATAGAGAACTAGGCAACATACCAACACATGCAATGGACAATCACTGAGGGAAAACGTTTGCATTGTTTCTGGGTTTGGTGGCCTTGACTGGCTGGCTAGCTCAGCACAATTTTCCAGAGTAGTGTTGCTAACCTGCTCTGTGAATTTCTGGAGAGTAGTGTCATTTGGCCTACTCAGCACATTTATGGAGAGTAGTGTTGGCTAGTCTGCTCTGCGCAATTTTCTAGAGCAAATTTGGCTGGTCTTCTTTGTGCAATTTTTTAGTGCAGAGCAGTTGCTAGGTTTCTCTATGCAATTTCTGAGGGGAAAATAGTCTTCCCTCCAAGATTGTGCAGTTCTCTATGCAAACACATGACCATACGTGAACCAAGTGTTGGGTCAACTTATGGTTAAAAGACAACACAAGTCAGTGAACAACATTTTTTAAGAAATAGATCAAATCAAATAAACTCAAGTACATGATCAGTGTATGATAGGTGCTATGATTTCAAGGAGGGAGGCTGCAAAGTGAAGCAAAAGGAATTCTTTTTTGGGGTGTTTGTAGCTGATACAACACCTTGGAAGGAGGCTTTGACATATTTTCGAAGAGGGCATCCCTTGCAAACATCATGTTGGTCAAGGGTGCATTTTGGAAGTCCTATGGTGATATATTGCATGATCTTAAAATATCAATGGTGTAGGTGACCCATACACCTATGCCAAAGTTCTCCAACATCTCGAATCTAAACATGTTTTTCTTTGATACTCAATGCAATGCATGCATCTACCTCTAACTTATAGATATTTTTCACTCTAACACTAATTTGTTTTACTTGTCCAATAGCAATATGCTTTAGAAAAACTCTCTTTACCGAACACCACATCATAACCTATGTTCTCCAATATAGATATAGAAATCAATTTTTTCCTCAACCCAAGGACATACTTTACATTTTTCAAGTGAAGATGGGAGTCTGACTCCCTCTTAAATTTGACAGTACCAATCCCTTTGGTACTATAATTCCCATCATCTCCAAGTTGTATGTGTAATTGTGGGTCCTTCTCCTCTAAGCTACTGAAGAAATCCTTAGATCCTGTCATATGTAATGAGTCTCTACAGTCCAACTACCATACATTGTTTCAATCGTACCTTCCATGCATGAGATGAGGGTAAAATCCAATTCAAATTGTGGTGCAAGAGTGTCACCTCCTGCTCCTCTTTTAGGCTTCTTCCTGGATTTCTTGTGAAGACACTTGGTTTCATAGTGTCCATATTCATGGCAGGGAAAGCATTTAATTTTTTTGAGTTCTTTCTTCTTGTCCTGTTTCTAGCTAGATTTGGCTAAGCTTGGGCCTTCTTGTACTTGGATTTCTTTCCCTTGCCTTCCAAGACTAACTTTTCTTCCTTGTCAACTTTCACTGTGACACCAAATATAGTGTTTCTTATTATCTCCTCCTTCACCAAATCAACCAAAAGTCTCTCCCAATCTAGTAGCTTGTGTCTTCGATTAAATTAATCTTGATATTTGTGGCAAGATTTTCGAAGTCCAAGGAGTTCTAAGCTCACAAGTTGATATGATGGCACATTTTTTTCCTACTCCTCCAAGTTCATCTCAAACCTAAGTGAGTCTAGATACGTATTGTGGAATGGTTTCATTTTTATGTATTTCAATGCTCTTGAGCTTATCTCTTAATGCCAATTTCCTAGTATCACTACTACTCTAGAAGAGATCTGTGACATTTCTGCACATTACAAAAATAGTCTTCTTTCCAAGAAAGTTCGAAACCACATGATCTATGAAACCTTCTAGAATAATCCTTTTAGATTTTGATGTGTCTATCTTCCATTGAGCAAGTCCTTGTGCATCTGACGCTGCTAGTTTTGGAATATTAGTTTGTGTTTATTCCCATACTTCATCATCATTCAGGAAAACTTCCATCCTATCTTTCCAAGAACAAAATTTCGAGGTGCCCTCCAATGCATACTCAAGCCTCAATCTGTTGAAAGGAATTATTCTTGCACTTAAGAGAATCTACACCAATATCTCTACAAATCAAAACTTCTCTAAGATAGTATCTAGAACAAGGCTTGTAAGTAGTCTTCATTACTCTAATACCATGTAGATATTGCAAGAAATTTCCTAATTCTAATAAAATCAAACAGGAATCAAGAGACATAAATTTCTTCTACTATTATGAGAAAAAGAAAACACATGATAGAAACACATGCAATAACATGCAACCATAAAAACATAAGGTACAAAATTATGTTATAGGGAAACCCAACTGGTAAAAACCTCTCTGCTAATTTGCATTAATTCAAATGAGAAAATGGATCAATCATAATGTCTTTCGTCAATCCTGAAACACATCCTACACTACAATTTTGATCTCCTACCCACTGACCTTCTCTAACCAATACTTCTCCAATTCAAATATTTGATTTATCCTATTTCCTTACATAATTGTTGAGGAAATTAGCCCCATAAAATTAGGAAAATTCACTATTTCCTTGTGTAAATCCCTAAGGAATTCACTGTCTGCTCAATCCAAAAGATATTGTACACTCAACTACTATACAATTGTTGATTACAATGTGCCTTTTCCACCATTCCAACTAGGAAATTCGAATTATATGCATGAATGGGTCTATTTTTCTTAATTTGATCAATTAACTAAGAGATCAATGAGTTACAAATTGTTGTACTACTCAATTGAACTCCTCCTAACTCCACTAAAGACTAGAGTTGGGTTAATTGGGTTTAATTAACAAGAACTCCACTAGATTGCTAAATTTTAGCAATCAATCTATGCACAACTCTACTTTTATCTGATAACTCGTTTTTATCGATGTAACTAGGAGACAAATCCACGTCACTCCAACGAACTACAATCCAAGTCATTATGTTGACGTGCAAAATCAAATTTCTCTATTTGACTAAGGCAAAAGTCAAATGGAGACTTTTATTGATACAATTTAACGTTGGGTAAGACCTTCTCAGGTGGATATTTCATAGTGAATGGGGTCACAAAAATATACTGTTGGGATATAGTTCCTAGAAATAAAGCCTCTACAACTTATATATTTGTAGAATTATGGTCTAAAGGGTGAGTTGTAACAACTATTATTCCTATTGTCTTGCACTATGTATTCCCATTTTAATTTTATTCTAAGCAACACATTTTCAACAAGGAATTTAATTACCCATTGTGATTCAAATAACCATTGGGTCATCTAGCTTTCTATAATAATGAAAACATTTCCTGGAAAGTTATTAGGAGGAAGAATTGTAGGTTTATGAGTATTTGATGACACAAATGGTTGAGAAGCCTAAGGTAGTGCAAGTAGATGACCCCATAAGAACCCCCAAAAGTGAGATATTTCTATATTAATGGGGTAGTGTCCTCCCATGGAGCTCATAGTGATCATCTTTCAAACCTCATCCCTTTCTTAACTAAGGCCTCCCTAGAACAAGGTGTTACCCTCCTGATGTAGCAGGTTACTCATATTTCATGATTGACATTTTTACAAGCCAAATATGTCATACTCTACATGTTGCAATGCTCCATATTTGCTAAAACAGTCACCAAGGAAAGAATGCTACTCAAAGTTCATCTATTGCATTCAAATTTTGAAAAGTCATTCCAGTTTTGTAGAATTTTGAGCTGAAGGGAGGTCCAAACAGCTTAATCTTGGTCTCCCTAGGTTTCAATTTCTTGTTTTAGAATATAGAGAATGAAAATCTGTCCAAACAACTTAATCTTGGCAGATTCTTAGATAGGTAGATAATCGAAGGAGCCCAACTGCTTAATCTAGGCCCTTGGAAGAAATAAGGGTAGTTGTAGATAAGAAGGCATAAAAAGAAAAATTGAAATGATGGGTTTGCAAGTCTAAGTGCGCCGAAACTCAAAGAAGAAAAAAAATGTTAGGTAAGTAGGCTGGGTAGGTAGTTTTGAGGTTGCAGAATCTTGGTGTCTGTTCATGTTTTAAAGTATGATCTCTACTCAAGTCATAGTCATCAAGCATTTTTCATATGAAGGAGCTCAAACCAGGCATAACTAACTTCCTTTTCTCCATCTACCCGAAATCATTAACTAATTTCCCCAAAAGAGGTCAAGATTTTCTTGATATCTCTTAGTTCCATCATTTTCCATGTCATTAGTCTGGGTGAAGATCTACTTCACTCAGGGAGGACCCGTACTTTCTCTATAAGGTTCTGTCTCCCCTTTTGAAGCCTAAGATCTCTGAAACTTAGCGCTTTCTTGTCATCTCCATATTAACTGCTAACATTATTATTTAACTCCCTATATTTTCCCCATCCCCCTACTAAAGCTATGAAAATTATCCCCTTAAGTAAATATTCCCCCCTTGGTTTAAAATAACCATAAGTACCCCCGGGAATTGCTCAGTATATCTGAAACTTGGCAAGAACCCTCATGCCGCCCCTTCAAACCATCTTCTAATGCAATGGACTCCTTCCAAAGCATAAAATTCCTCTTTAAGTTATCGGACCCCTTCCAAAGACCTCAAATACCCTTCAAAAACACCTCTTCACTCCTTCCAATCGCAATGAACCCTTGTCGATTGCCTTAACATTCTTCCAATCCCAGTGAGCCATCTCGCATCAACATATCACAATATTTTTACCACATAGGTGTCCCCATTTCCTTTTTACCCGATGCGATATTGTGATATCAACAATCGGCAGTCGGAAGCATCGCATTTCCAAAATAAATACCTTTTCGATCTCCGCCGATGCGACATTGCGATCGCAGTGGAAGAAGTTTATCGCATCGCAGTAACATATGAGTCACCCTGGTACGTCACCTCGCTGACTTCATCCGCCATACAGCTAACGTCATGCTGACGTCAGCATCCAGAAAAAGGGAAAAACGTACAAGTGCAAAAGTCGAGCTTTGGAGCTCCAAAACGAGAAACGGAGGCAGTTTTCGATGCGCGATTAGCGCGAAGCGCTAATCGCGCATCGCTATGGGAAATGACCGATATTGGGGAATATTTAGGGAATATTTTGATTCCTTGGCCCTTTTTGCACCGAAAAGGCCCGAAATTGCCTGATTTTGCCAAATTAAACCGATTTGAAGACAGGAAGAGACCAGAGACAGAGATTAAAGAGTATCTGATTAAATATGCAGACAGAAAGCACGTCAAAGAGTATCATAAAGCGGCGAAGACCATCAATGTAACGGCGAAGAGTATCAACGAAGATCTTAACAACGGACCAAAGCAGGTGAAAATTAAATACCTTCCAACAAAGTCAAAGAAAAGGGCGAGGCCACTCAAAACTCTCAAATCACGGTTATTGCACATTTAACTCACACTAGAATAGAACTACAAATACCAAAGCATAGTTATTCCAGCAGTGCTGCATCGAGCCACCAAGGGCCACATTGCACTCTTTTTGATCCAGCTACCTTTGACACAGTTCAATAGATATTTACCTGCATTTAATTTTGGCACAGTTTTAGGTTTAGAAAGCTCCTTTTGCAGAACTGTTTTAGGTCGATTGTAATAAATATTTAAAGATATTTACACTATAAAAACAGCCCTGAAAACTGTATTAAGGGTTGGTTGGTTGGTCAACAATCTATCTTTAGCTGATTTTGCTCCAGGAGAGACTCGCACTGTAATACCTGAGAGTTTCTATAATCAAAGACTGCTTATGAGCTTTGGAGAATGGATTATTCACTGTGTTTAACGGTTGAAGAGTGATTATGGAATTATCGTGCTATGGCATAACTCAATAAGTGCTTCTTACCTCTATTTTCCACTCATAATTTACCATCTAAACAACATAAAGGAATATTAGCTTAGAATTTGTTTAAATACACTCTATGCTCAATTTCTGTTGTTTCTTTATCTTTTCCTCTATTTAGGCATAAATATGAATTCCACATGGCTCATGTTTGCCCTAACCTTCTCACGCATGACTGTTATCTAGGGACTCTTCATTGCCCCTAGATAGAGATCATCCTTCCCTCTATTAAGTCGAGTGAGAGATTCTTAAGTGCCTCTCATTCCTTATATGCCATTCATCTTTAATTTGAAAGTTGTTTTATGCGCAGCTATCCTGCTCCACATTCCTCTTGTGACCAAGAAAACGCACTGGAAATCCGGACCCATGACTCCATGCTTAATGGTTTGAAACTTATCATCTCATGAATTGCCTCTCTGCCTGAAAGCATTTTCCTTCCATCCAAACACAAACAAAACCCCTGAACCCGATAACTATCTTAAAATCATCAACAAAGTTAAATCATTAAGAGAGAGCCCTCTCTGATTGCAGGTGGGCTAGAACCTGCAATCCAAAGATTGGTTTGTGGTTACCTTGGCCGTATCCAACCTGAGTGATAACACAAGGAACTATTCTACAACTTTGGGCTTCCACATTATGTAATAATAACAACATTATCAACTTTGAAGGAACCCCATAAATTAAACCACTCTCTCCTCTATTACTTGCACTAGATTTCTAGGCAACATCAACTTGTTTTCTATGAAATTCATGGGTGACATCATCACTATATCCTTGTAGTATCTATATGTAACCAATCTAGCCTCCCTATCATTAGAGGTTTTGTGCATGGTAATAAATCTAAAATAGAAAGTTCTTTGTGGGTTCTCTAGAGATTAATGAACCTCCCATGTTCATATTTCCTATTTGAAAACTCAGTTATTTGTAGCAACAAGAGGAATGAACTAGGTTCATTCTTGGAAATTCCTAATTATCAAATGGATGATGTGTTATTCTCAATTAGTCATGCTATTTGGTGTGTGTGATGGCGTATGAGGTGATTGGATGAAGTGGGAGGTTAAATAAATGAACAAATTGCATCCTGTATCATTGATTATGAAATTCGTGGGAGCATACATTCTATCTTATCTTGAGTAGTTGTGAAGCTTGTAGTTTCCTGTTATGCTATTACATTGGTCCCATAGAACAACTCTAACCCATGTTGCTCTTGGAGTTGTAACATAATCCCAAATTTAGAACATCAAGATAGGATAGATTTATGGCATCAACCTTCAACATCCCAACAGATGAAGTTGGAGCATCCCATTGGAAGAATTTGCATCAGTATATTGAGGTAGAGTCACATCATCTCATAGAATGGAGTTGTAGAATCATGGTAGAAAAATGAGAGTTGCAACAACAATAATAACATCAAAAAATTCATCAAAAAATTCTTATTCACAACAAAATTCTTTATTCTAGTAGGGACTTCATTTTCATCGTCATTTTATTGCCAGAATGGGTTTAAATATAGTTGTAGCAATGGGAGCGACAACAACATCAGTGGGAGGAATGGGAGATGCAATAACTGGAATGAGAAATCAGGGTTGTAGCAAAATAAGTTATAGTGAATGGGTGTGACATGAATAATGGAAATTGCAACAACAAGAATTGCAACAATAGTTGTGACAAGAGTAAGAGTTACAAAAAAAGAGATGAAACAATGGGATCTACAACAACGTCAACACTTCCTCCCAACACATATTGAAAAGAATAATTTATTAAAGAGAAAATAACTAGAAATTTATAATAATTGTGATCCTAATTAAATTATTTAATGTTTTTATATTTCTGTTTGTTGGGGTGTGAAGGGGGTGGTCTAATGCATCACTGTGGTCTGATGCATGGCATCTTTCCTAAGTTCATCCAACTCATTAATATGGAGGATCCCTTACTTTGGTACTTTTGTGAAATCCATTCCAAGATGTATTTTCGTCGTCAATGCCTAGATCTGTATTTATATTGGTGAAAGCACTCTCTTACCATACATGAAATGATATGGGGTGCATTGAGTCATAGTCCACCATGTTTTCATGTAGGCCCATAGAGCTTCAAGAAAAGATAGAAAAGATAGATCAACGCCTTAGAATTCAGCCTCTTTAAGGGGGCAACCTCCTTTACATTACATAAATGAACAATTCTTGGATGATTCAAATGAAAAAACCTCCTTTCTATATATAGGCATCTAAGGAGTCACAATATAACCCAGCCGACCTAACAATAATAATATAAAGCCACAAAAATAACAATAGAGGGATTCTATGGGGCACAATAATAACAATATGGGGAGAATAGGGGTACACCAATATTAATAAGGGGTATAACTACAATAGTAATGGGGTAATCACTAGTATTATAGGGACCCAACATGCCCCTCTCCTTCAAAAAGGTGTTGTCCTCAACGCTTGCGTAGTTCTGGATACTTCTGTATAAAATTATCATCCTCCCATGTGGAATCTTTAGCGGATAAGGTCTTCCACTTGATAAGATACTCTGGAATTGATCGATTTCATAGCTGTCGAGTTCTTATTTCTATGACTGCTTCTGGTTCCAATATAATTTTTCCTTCGTCATCAAGTTCTGGCAATATTGTTTGAACTGGGAGCTTGTCACATATAACCTTCTTTAGACATGAAACATGGGAAATTGGATGTAATCTAGAAGCTGCAGGAAGCTCTAATTTGTATGCCATAGTACCAATCTTTTGCAACAACTTGTATGGACCATAATACTTTGGTGATAATTTATTATCCTTCTTAGCTTGCTTGAGGGACATTTTCTTATATGGTTCTAGCCATAGGAATACCCAATCACCTACATCAAAACTTCTTTTGCTGCGATGTTGATCTGCCTATTGTTTCATTCTATTGTGTGCCAACACGACGTTATCCTTTAAGAGTTGGAGGACTTGTTGTTGATGTTCGATGTGATATTCCACTGCCTGAACCTTAGAATTTTCTCTTAAATATGATGTGATGGATGGTGGTTGATACCCATAAAGTGCCATAAATGGGGTCGTTTTTGTTGCTGTATGGAAGGAAGTGTTATACCACCATTCAACCAGAGGCAACCATTTGACCCATTGTGTCTGTTTATCAGATACAAAGCAACGAAGATATCCTTCCAGACATTTGTTTACTATCTCAGTTTTCCCATCAGATTGAGGATGATAAGATGAGCTATGATCTAACTGAGTACCAAGACAAGAAAATAATTCAGTCCAAAAAATTCTAGTAAAAATGGGATCTCTGTCACTTACAATAATCTTTGGGTTTCCATGTAGCTTTTGAATTGTTTCCATAAATGGCATAGAAACTGTACTTGCTTTAAATGGATGTGATAATGCACAAAAGTGTGCATACTTGATAAGTCTGTCAACTACCACCATGATAAAACTCTTTCCCTCATACTTGGGTAAACCTATGATAAAATCCATTGAAACCTCCTCCCAACATTGGCTTGGAATGGATAAAGGTTGTAATAGACTTGGTGTCGTAATTGTTTCAGCTTTATTTTGGTTGCAAACCAAACATTCCGCCTCAAACTTTTGAATATCTGATTTAAGGCCATACCAAAAAAATTCCTTCTTAACCCTATGGTAAGTTTTTAAAAATCCTAAATGCCCTCCTAAGGGAGAAGCGTGTAATTCTAGAAAAATATTTTGTTTAAGCTCAGAATTCTTATAGAGGTAGAAGCGAGCTTTATACCATAACGAATCATTATTCCAGCTAAATGTATCAGATGTACTGGAATATTGTTGTAACTTTCGAATAAGTTCCCACACTTCCTCGTCATTGTTCCATTCCTCCCTTGCTTCATTTATCCAATCTGGTTGGATAATAGAAATGGCGCACAACAATGCTTCCACATCCTCATCCTTTCTTGAGAGTGCATCTGCCACCACATTTTGCTTCCCTTTTTTGTAGATGATTTCAAAGTCATAACCCAACATCTTTCTGACCCACTTTTGTTGCTCTTCAGAGGATAATCTTTGTTCAAAAAAGTATTTAAGGCTATCATGATCTGTTTTTACCTTGAAGTGTCTTCCCATTAGGTAGGGTCGCCATTTCTTAAGTGCATGGAGTATTGCCAACATTTCCTTCTCATAAATATCTTTGTGTAAAAACTTCCCTTGATTGGATGACTTTCAAAAGCAATGGGTCTTTCATCTTGCATTAAAACAGCACCAATTCCATTTCTTTGAAGCATGACATTCCACAATAATTTTTTGGTGAAGTCCCGTGTAGTAAGACAGTGCTTGGCACATTGCCTCTTTAAGATTTCAAACAGGCCTTTGTTGCTTCTGGAGTCCATGAAAATGCATATTTCTTCAATAATGTTGTTATAGGTGCTACTATTCTCCCATAATTCTTAACAACTTGCGATAATACCCTGTCAACCCGAGAAATCCTCGCAGATGCTTTATGGATGTGGGGATTTTCCATTCCTTAATGGCTTTAATTTTGCTAGGGACTACCTTAACTCCTTCATGAGATACAATATGACCCAGATATTCCACCTCTTGTACTCCAAAGAAACATTTGGATCTTTTTGCATATAATTGTTTCTCCTCCAATAGTTGTAGCACCCTATCAACATGTTCAACAGGATCCTTCCAAGACTTGTTGTAGATTAGTATATCATCAAAAAATACTAACACAAATTTTCTAAGGAAGGGTTTGAAAATGGAATTCATCAAACCTTGAAATGTAGAAGGTGCATTGGTAAGGCCAAAAGCATGACCAAAAATTCATAATGACCCTCATGAGTTCTAAATGTTGTTTTTGGAATGTCTTCAGTCTTCATTCTGATTTGATGATATCCTGAATGAATATCCAACTTGGT
>APFE031133170.1:0-18456 GCA_000404065.3 Pinus taeda
TTATAATTTAAAATCTTTTATACAATCTAAACTTTTATAAACCCACAACTATAAATTAGAAACAATATATTTTATATTTAATTTACAACTTGAATTTAGATGAAAAAACTAAAATAAAAAATCTTATACCTAACCCCTAAAATATGACACATATTCTCAAAAAAAAATTATTCACATATGAAACCTAACCCTATTCATTAGAATCATATTTGTAACATTTCATATCTAAACTCGTGGAGCAAGACAATAATCCATTGCTTTTATTTACCAGCCATGAATTTGAATTTTAACCATATAGCAACCATTAATATTGTGTGTATTCTTTTAGCCAAACATATCATATGGAAATGAATCCACATCACTGAAATACCCATTGGTTTTGAACTCCAATATTATGGATTAAGGGTCTTAAGTTTTAAGTTCGTTTTAACTCCAAAGCATTGATGGCACCATACCCAACTTATTAATGATATTGTCATTATGGATTTTGAATTTCAATATTATTGATTGACGGATAATTTTTTTAGATTTTAATTCTAATTTATGGATTAGGTTCTGGGGTAGATTAATTAATAGTTGAAATGTTTTTTTTTTTTAATTTAACAACACATATTTTTTAGTAAGATTGTGATTCTTATTGTTTAAAATGCATAATGTATAGATAGATTCAATGCCCTAAAAAACTTGAGGCGTCATTTATATTTCAAATTTATTAAGTTTTAACCTTAAATTATGGATCAGACTATGGTGTACTTTAACTATTTGATTTCTTAGTGTTTAAAATGCACAATGTATAGATGGATTCAACATCCTATAAAACCTTGAGATGCCATTTATATTCCAAATTTCTTAGGTTTTAACCCTAAATTATAGATTAGACTATCGCGTACTTTAACTATTTGATTTCTTATTGTTTAAAATGCACAATGTATAGATGGATTCAACACCCTAAAAGACCTTGAGACACCATTTATATTCCAAATTTCTTAGGTTTTAACCCTAAACTATGGATTAGGCTATGGCATACTTTAACTATTTGATGAAATGACTTTTTGACCAGAAGTGACAATACATTTTTAGTAAGATTGTGATTTCTTATTGTTTAAAATACCTTTTTGAATGCATCATAGATTCAACACCTTAAAAGACCCTTGAGACACTAACAAGTTAAATTTATGATTTTAAAATTTTCTCTTGAAATTTAGAAAAAGCTTTTAGAAAAGAGTCATTTCCTCTATTAATTAAACTACCCACATTAGAGTATACCCAACTACCCATTAAAGTATACCCGCGTTAGAATATACCCAACTAATCAGGAAAGTCCTTACCCAACTCATCAAAGAAGTCTTTATTTATGACATTTGAGCCTTATTGTAGTAAGTGTTTATGGCTGATTAATGACTTAATCTCTTGGGTTTTAACCCTAAATCATGAATTGAACCATACACCATTCATAATACACATAATTTTAGTATTAAAAAAACAAACATGGAAACATTTTCAATAGATTAAAAGTAAAAATAAAAATATTTAAATACATAATTATAATTATTAAAATAGCAGACATATATTTAAATAAATAATTATAATTATTAAAATAGCCGACATCTATTTTAAGCAATGGGAATGGGAACCGAACGCATATTAAATTTCAAACAAGTACTGGACTCGCAGAACGGTGGAGCAGGACAGGCAGTAAATTTGTCACTGCCAAGCGAAACCAGGCCTCTGGTAGAGCTTACCAGAGAGCTAGGGTTTAACAGAGGGGGAGAGACCGTGGATTGGCTGTTAGAAATCGCGACGGATCCTCTGTTAAAGCTCATCAGTTCGTTGGGCTTCAAAAGCGGTGCAAAAACTATAGACTGGTTATTGAATAAAGCACAGCCCAGCATTACTGCAGCAAAAATGAATGGATTCAATCTCCATAAACCTCCCAGGTTATCATCTGCCATGAACATCCCTCCACAGTTTCCACCCAGACAATTGGAGACACCAGGAAAGAAAACCCAATTTCACAATTTTAATGGAGAACGCGATCACCAATTCCAAAGCACTGGCCAACTGTTCGTAGAAAACCAGCAACAAATTCTATTTCACCGTGATAGTAGTGGTCACCAAACAGAGTACCAGAGTTTCAACAAGAATGGAGGCCTTTCTAATCAGTTCGAGGGCATTAAAAGGAGAAGAATGGAGGCGGGGTATAGCAATCATGCTGGCAACCCATTACAGGGTCAACATCCTAGTTGGCAGCAGGGAGGTCAGGCAAGAACCCACATTGAAATAGCCACAGCTAATCCTGCTCAAGATTTCAGTCAGAACCCTATTAATGTGGTTGATGTGGGAGGCGCACTGGGATTCGAACGTCCAGCATACTCGGCAGGGATGCCCCTTGAGATACATACGCAGAATAAATTTCCTGATCCAAAATCTCCTCTGGATTATTATTTTTACAACCAGAACCAGTTTGAAAATGTTCATGCCCAGAACCAAAACCAATTTGTTAATATTCCTGAACAGAACCAGAATCAGAACCAATTTGTCAATATTCATGATCATAACCAGAACCAATTTGTCAATATTCATGATCATAACCAGAACCAATTTATCAACATTCGTGAGCATAACATGAACCAATTTGTCAATATTCATGGCCAGAACGAAGGTGGAATTCAAGCTGAAGGAAATTATGTAGGCTATGCAGTATCATCACTGTCAAATAAAGATCAAGAGATTGCAGGTACTGTCAATGATTGGTTTGCGAATTAGGCGTCAGCGCTAGAGATACTGTTGTTTTTCATGTCTAACTTTAAAGATCCCTCAGCCCCTACTGTAATAAATGTCCAGACAGCCATACTCTGCATTGAATTTCCATATTTTTATACTTTTCTCATATTGCAATTTGAATTTACAAACGAATTTCTGTATGCACAACTAAACCCATCTCAAGATAGGTGGGCGTCCATTCTGTTTCAGAATATTTGATCATCTCATATTTGAAGTCTGTATGTCATAACTTTTCCACTAAATTATGATGGCCATTATTTTGTTTTTTTTTTTTAAATCCTGTTTTAAAATTTACAATTCCATGAGTTCAGCAAATAATTTTGATTGAGATAATTTTGATATTCCATGAGTTTACCGAATAGCTGAGCATTGAAAACGATTTTTCGGAGAAATTTTGTTCGAAAAATTCGACAAGACACCATTTTAAAATCGACTACACAACGGAACCCCGTGTGTTTGACTCCTCATGAGCCGACACGTTCGCTGCGCCCTCTGCGAACGTACTTCCTCGATGTGCTAGATGCCCTCTTCACATATTTGAGATAGGTGCATTATTTTGATATTCTCATTTTCTCTTACATGTAGTTAATGGTAAACAAATGCCATTGAATTTCTAATTATTTTTTTATAAAAATTAGCCTAACCATGAACTCTTTTTTATTTGGAATAAGCTATTCTAAAATTGTTTTCATTTTCTTAGAATCTATTTTGGGGTATTTTTTTAGAATATTACAAATTTTAAGGAAAAAATTCTTTTTTCATAAATAAACAATTTTTTAGATTTATAAGTAATTTTTTATGCTGCAATTTTTTTAACACATGTCTCAAATGATTAAGATGTTTTATTTTTGTTGAATTTAGGTTTCTATGATGTATATCAAGTTTATTGGGAATAGTTTTCAGTGAAAGACACATCATAATTCATTTGTGATGAGTTTGAACCAACAAGTGTGGTTCATCCTAATAAAGTCTAATTGAAATCAAAGCATCATCTAAATAAACAACAACAAAAAACCTTCCCAAAAAATAATAGTTTTGAAATAAGTAGTTTAAAAGTAAAAATCAAATCCCGTTGGCCAGACTATCAAGGCATAACCCCAAGGGCATCGAGGTGAATTGACCCTGTGACCTCTCGATCGGCGAGACACTTAACAATATAGACTCAATCGATTGAGCTAACCCTTGGAGTTATTTTGTTGTAATACTATTATATTAATTAAAAAACTAAATAAAATAATAACTTAATATGAATAAAATGCATAATTTGGCAGCTGTCAACATGGATGACCTTGATGCTGTTGATTATTCAGAAGATCCGTTGGAATCAGTCTCCATCTCGTAGTCCACATACTCCACATCTGTAGGTATGTATAGCTGTGGCTTCTCCGGAAATTTTTCTACATTCTCTTATGCGGAGCCATCACAGCCTCATGTTGTTGTTCTCCTGGATGAACTGCCCACATAGTCGTCACTCTCAACACCTCTGTCCTCCCCGACTACCCTTGGTTTCATTTCTGACTGTCTAAACCCTAACCCTGGTTTAGACCTCCCTGTTTCTGAGGTGTCGCCCTGATAGGTTGACCCATAGGCTACGCACACCGGTTCTATTCCCTTGTTTGTCGGCTTACCTCCCTAGGCTTCCTCTGCTCCACCTTTAGGCAGTTTCATCGTCGTTCCGCCGCTTGCCGGTTCCTTACCTTCCGCCGTCGGGAACCCTAATCCCTCCTCGTCAAACCCTAACCCTACCCCTGTATCCTCGGGCCCTAATTCGGTTCAGGTACCGTTTCATTCTCATTATGAGGGATCTAAGAAGAAATACAGGTGCCACAAGTCCAAGGCAGACGACATTATTCTCAGGTTGGAAGAGGACATTCAGTGGGGAGAAACAATGGAATTTGCAGACAAGGTCTTGGTAGAACGCATCAGAGGACGGAATTATACGGTTGTTCGTCTGAAGACCTGGGCATCTAAGGTTTGGGGGCACCACTTGGTGGACATCCCATTTGTGCAGACTTTCATGAGGGGATGGTTCGCAATGAGATTTGCTCGAGCCGACCATACAAACGGGGTTTTGTCCTCCTATTGGAATTTTGAGCATGCCCCGTTTCTATTGAAACGCTCGATGCCTCTTTTCGATCCGGAGACCGAGCAAATTGGTATTGGACCGGAGACCGATCTCTCGGGTCTTCCCTTGCAATACTGGTCCGAGGATATTTTTAGGCAGATTGGAAACTCTATCGGCACCTATATGGAATATGACAAATCTTACCAATCCACGGGTATGATGGCATATGCCAGGATTCTCATCAATTTGGACATTCGGGGAGGCCTGCAGGAGCACATTACTATTCAGTGGAGGAATACCTCCCGCAAGCAAATGATTGACTATGAGGGCATACCATATCGATGTTGGAGATGCCATAAGGCGGGGCATTTATTCAAGGACTGTCCTCTCAATTGCAAGAACAAGAATACAACATAGGACTTGGAGACGAAGCAGACCAGAGACAGCCCTACTCTACCCAACACAGATACCAATTTGGCGAAGAATGACATGGATGCAGAGGACACTCGAGGGGCAACAAATGAAGCAGGCACTGACAAGGGTTTCAAAGCTACTAGCCCTTCATCCTCTCCTCCACCATCGAGCACCTGTCCGGCCAAGGAGGACATCCCTCCACCGGGTATGTCATCTACATCCTCCTCTCTCTCTACTCCTTCATCTGGTTTTACTGCTGCAATTGCATCACATATAAGCTATATTGCATCCCCTCCCCTCTCATCACCATCTGACTCCACTTCCCTCTAGAGAAATCGCCTTTAGGTACTCAGGGACGGGCTCCCCACACCTCCCTACGTTGCACTCTTCCCCTCCCACCCCCTATCATCCATCTCTTACTTCATCCTCCCTCCCCTCGTTACCCCTCCCCTCTCCCTCTGTATCCCCCCATTACTCTTTTCGTTCCAGATCAAGGGATAGAGGTTGTGATGTGATTGGATTGGATTTGGAGGTTACCCCTGCCTCTCATAAACCCACCAGGGGGCGCTCATCTCTTCTCACTAGAGCTAGGCACACGACGGGAGAGGAGGTCGCCCTTGGGTGACAACAAACCATTGACAGGGCACTTAGAGCAAGGAATGGCCCTCTACCACATCCTCCATGAAGTTTCTTTCTTTCAATTGTAGAGGGATTGCTAGCCCTCCCAAAAAACTAGCACTCAGGCGGATCCTTACTTCGAATCTGGTGGATATCATTATTTTACAAGAAACGCTATGTTCAAGTGAAACCCTTATTACCATCCTTAATTCATGGATGCTGAATTGGACCTTCCACGCCCTTAACGCGACTAGGAGATCAGGGGGCATTGCCATTGGATATTGTAACAAATCTGTAGATCTCATAAATATCTGAGGAGGTAGGGGATATATTGGTGCAGACATATATGCCTCCTCTTTGGAAACAGATGTTCGTGTTATCAATATATATGGACCTTGTCTGGATAGGGAAATTTTTTGGAGAAGATCAGACTCAGATTTTCCAGCATGTTGACAACATCATACTTGGTGGGGATTTAAATTTCTCATTCGGGTTTAGTGAATCTTGGGGTCATCTGGCTCAAGTTGATGGCTTAACTGATACGATCTCAACCTTGCTGAAGGAGCATCAGTGGGTGAACATCCCATCTGCCAGGATACAACATACATGGACAAATAATCAAAGTGGAGATCATAGTTTGGCTAGGAGGCTGGACAAATATCTCATTAAAGAAGCATTTTTAAACACACATCCTCGTATCAAACAATTGGTTGGAACTGGAGGTATATCTGATCATCAACCTATATATATGGAGCTGGAAGACATAAATCAGAGAACAAAAGGCCCATTTAAATTCAATGCCTCCTGGCTCAAGGACCCTTCATACATTCAGATGGTTACTGACTTCTGGCAATCCAATCCTATATCGGAACACGAGGACCACACTGAAGGATTCATCCGCAAACTGAGAGAACTGAAGGGGATCTCTAAAGTCTGGGCACATCAAAAGCAGAAGAATGATGATAACACTCTACAAGAAGAAAAGCTGGCCATCGCCACAAATGAGGACTCCTTGGATGGCACTTTCGTAACACAAGAAAAAAAAGAACACTACACCTCCCTCATCACGAAGCGGTCCCAAATTCTGAAGGAAAGAGAGGAGAGCTGGAGACTTAGGAGCAAGGCTATCTAGCTCACTGAAGGTGATGATAATACCAAGTTCTACCATAAATTTGCCAATGGTAGGAAAGCCATAAATACCATTTGTGAACTTCAAAATGATCAGGGATAATTAGTTACAACACAGAGGGATCTGGCTAGTTTACCCACTGTGCACTTTAAAAGCATATACAAGGCTCCTAGGGCTACTAATATTATGGAAATTAAGCGGATTGCTGAACATTTTCCTAGATTCGTGGAATAGGAGGATGCTGAGGATTTGATGAAGGAAGTATTGAAGGAAGATCTTGAGGCAACAATCAAATGGTTCAAGAAGGACAAGAGCCCCGGCCCGGATGGTTGGACAATTGAATTCTATATTGCTTTCTTTGAAATCTTGGGGGATGACCTGCTCAAAATTGTGGAGGACTGCAGAAGGAGGGTAGAATTTCATCTGCCATCAAATCCACCATTATAGCCCTTATCCCAAAATCCAACCATCCTTCCTCCTTCAATGATTTTAGACCCATATCACTTTGCAACTGTCTGTATAAGATCATTGCCAAGATCATCGCAAATCGCCTGAAACCTATACTTTCCAACCACATATCCTCTGAACAGTTCGCATTCCTTTAGCATAGACAGATACATGAGGCTATTGTCATAGCCCAGGAACTCCTCCATTTGGTTCTGATGAGGAAACTAAAAGGCATGGTACTGAAGGTGGACCTATCCAAGGCATTTGACAGAACAAATTGGCTCTATATTAGACTGTTGCTTACTCATCTTGGTTTTCCTTATGCATATATTAAATGGATAATGTGTTGTATCATGGATGTACCTTATAGTGTATTAATAAATGGGGAAGCCACACCTTTTTTCCTTTCAGAGAGAGGACTCAGGCAGGGATGCCCACTCTCCCCTCTACTTTTCCTACTTATCATGGAAGGAATGAGTAGAGCCATCATATCGGCACAGAGCAGGGGTCTCTTGGCTGATATCAAGATCACTAAGAACTATATACTTACCCACCTGTTATTCGTTGATGATGTACTCATTTTCCTAAATGGTAGCATTGGAGATACCTCGATCCTACAGAACATTTTCAATCTTTTTCAGCAGGCAATGGGGATGATTATCAATGATGATAAGTCTACACTTACAACCTTTGGATGCACACAACACGAGATTGTGTTCACTACTCAGTGTTTCCCCTTCACATTACAGAAATTAGAGGATGGACTGAAATATCTGGGCTTCAGGCTTAAGCCATATGGATACAAGATCGTTGACTGGACCTGGCTCATTGCAAAAGTGGAGAAGCGACTACATGTATGGTATCATAAATATCTCTTTCGTGCCGGAAGATTAGTACTTATAAAGGCTGTGATTGAAGCCACACCAGTATTTTGGATGGATCTTGCCTGGATCCCAAGGGGTATATTGAGCAGACTACAAAACTTATGCAGCAGATTTCTTTGGAAAGGAAACTAACCGGGTCAAATGGGACACGATTGCCAAGCCCAAGAGATGGGGCGGATAGGGAATTAAGAGGCTAGACTTATTCTCCAAATCTCTGGTGGCAAAGCTTGGCTAGCAACTTATTACTACAAATAGCCTTTGGACTCGGGTTGCACATGCTAAATATATCTAGCTTGTGGATTTGATGGACTGGTTCAGACAACAGCACAGGGTGAACAACAGCACATCCAACATATGGAAGGCAGTAATCAATGTTATTCCTCTCATCCGGGAAGGTATAACATGGAGAATCATGGAGGGCAATGCAGCCTGTATAGGCACGGACCCATGGATTGATTGTGGCAATGCGCACAGGTTGCCAACAGAGTTGTTATGGTATTTACATAACAGGGATATCACTCATATCAGGCATATTGGAGACAACAACTCTACCTTACTTCAGCAGGCCTGGAAAATGGCTCAAGATCTGGACATTCATATTCAATGGCACCAAGATTGGTATGATTACACAGAAGCACTTACCCAGGCACATATTCGGCTAACAAAAGGGCCGAATGAGATTTTCTGGGCGTTTGCCAAGCACAGATCCTATTCTCTCAAGGAGGGATATCTAAGGTTGATGGAACCTTACAAACCCTAGGATATCAACCCTACATGGAAATTACTCTGGAAGCTCAAAGCTGCTCCTCGAACCTGTTTACTTATGTGTAATATTTTGTTTGACAAGATGTTACACAAAAATATCGTCACCTTAATTATTTGCAGTCAGTATAGGTCTATCATCACTTGTACTATCCTCCTAAGCAAGTCTCAGACCTCAGCTCTTCAAAATAAGCTTTGGAAATGAGAGAAAGACATCAAAAAACAATGTAACTTTGGTTTAGTACTTTCTCTCACTTTTGCCTGCGGGCCCGCACCCTTTGTTCATATTACCTGCGTACTTATACGCTCTGTCTGTAAAGGGGAGGGTTCGTACCCCTGTGAAAGTCAAAAGGCACAATTTTTATCTTAACAAACTCACTTTCGGTTAATTCTAGATGATTCTAGAAGGAATTTTGACGTGGATTGTTCGCTCCAAGGTGGTTCATGCATCCCAAAAGAGAAGGAGCTAATCCCTTGTTAGGAGGAGCTATCCCTTTGAAGGAGGATTCTATCCCTTTGAAGGAGGATTCTATCCCTTTGAAGGAGAACCTAGTAACTTCCCTCCATTGCACTATAAATTGAGGCATTGGGTTAGTTGCTAAAGAGGTTAGAAGCTGAACATTTTTTAGGGTAAATGCTGGTGAAATCAAGACTTCCTAGTTGAGCTTAAGAGGAGAGATCACATACCTTTTTGGCTTCATTGGGGAGTGAGTGAAGCTTGTCAAAGTAGAGGAAACTTCTTGTTGGACCTTGGGAGGAGCTTGTACAGCGTCAAGGCAAAGGTTGTAAAGTTCTTCTTCTTTTGAATTAATACAATTAGACTCATTTTTCTCAACAAGTATCTTTTGTTATTTGTTTGATGGACTCCTTGACTTTCATGTTAAATATGTTTTATGATATTGGATTTTTAGGTGCTATTTAATTTGTTTTCCTTGTTTGTGTTTGCAGGTTCGCGACAAAGGAACTCATTTGGATCAAAGAAGCGAGAGCATCCCCAAACTTGCGTTGGACATAAGGTAGACCTTAAACACACTTGTTTGCCATTATTTATCAAAGCACATTTAGAGAAAGATAGTGTCTGGTTGGTTTGCTTGTCATTAGGTCTTCTTTAGATTCTAGGAAGGTCTATCTTGTCCGCAAGATCGACTCATTCCGCGTGACACAAGATTCCCACTGGTCTCAATTTGATGAAAAGATCTTTCCATGGCCCTTTCTGGTGTCAACTTTGTCGTAATGATGAGGAGAGTCTGAACATCTCTTCCTAAACTGTCCCATCACCAAGGAACAATGGAACTCCATCATAGCTCATTATCCATGCTTAAAAAACTGGCAAGGTAGGAACATAAAGGATGCCTTGGAGTTTATGGTGTGAAAATCACAATGGCAAAGCGAGAAACATGCCTCTTCTTATATGCAGGTCACTATGGATCACGAGAAATCAATATATCTTTAACTTCAAGATACCTCACTGGCCTGCTATCATGATTAAAGCTACTGCAGATTATGGTTCCCTACGTGAGGAGGATTCCAGTACCCCCCCCCCCAAGTGTTATCAACCCTGAAAACATAGACAAATCTATACCATGGGCATACTTTGATGGTTCTGCTCAGGAGGCGGGTTGTGGTGGAGGTGCCATACTTCATCTAAATGAAACTCATTGTATCAAAATACAAATGAGATTAGGGAGGGGAACAAATAGTTATGCTGAATTATGCACTGCAAAACATCTCATTCATTTTGCATCAGAAAAGCATCGCAGACATCTACAACTCTTTGGAGATTCCAAAATTGTTTGCAATTGGTTAAATAAGGCATCTTACTGCAATGCATATTCATTGAGGCATATATTGGATGAGGCTCACAGATTGATATCTTCTTTTGACTCATTTACCTATCGACACATTTACAGGGAGCGAAACACGGGGGCAGATTACCTTTCCAAAGAGGCAGCGCTTAGACAGAGCGATGATTGGCTGATACAGAAAGAGATCGATGGGACTTTCCACCAGCATTATCAAAAACCATTTGTAGAGCTCCGAGACGATGGGCTATAAGCCCTTTATTTTGCATAACTCTTGTATATATTATGTTATTTATATTTGCCACACTTGATGAACTACACAGGACATATGGTACCAATTTTGATATTTAGATTCTCTCTCTGAGATGAGACAGAATTCAATTTTGATTTAGTTTCTCTATACAGAGAACGGGCACAAGAAACAAATGAACTTTTATCATGACTCCCTGCGTGGAGATACATATCTAAACTTTTTTTGTCTATTTTTGAACTCGATAGGTAACATGCCTCCATATGCATATGCTCTAGCATCTACAAAATGTAATTTCTTATATATTAATAGAAATTACGACTTTTTCCAAGGGAAAAAAAAATGCATAATTTAAATTTTCCTTACCCTAATTTTCTTATAATACTATTATATTAATAATAATAAAAAAATAACTTAATATAAATAAAATATATAATTTAGATTTCTTTACCATATTCTCCAACACCTTTCTTTGACACACAATTTTGAAAGTGTATTCTCTATCACCTCCCTCTTACAACAATGGGAATGAAGAAAGTTATTGTTTCTTTGACACACAATTTTGAAATAGTCTCTATCACCTCCCTCTTACAACAATGAGAATGAAGAAAGTTATTGCTTAAAGCAAAATGCTAAATTTTCATTTACATTAGTTTATTGTGACAAAAGAGCTACATGTTCAACTTGTAACATCATCTTCTTTGGAATATGGACGATTTAAGTTGATGAAATGTTTATCTAATGAAAAATTGAAAACAATTGGAATTAAAAAAGGTTAGTTTTTTAATATTTTCAATCTTATTATTGCATGATTTTTTTTATTGTTGAATTTTTCTGAAATTTTAAAATATTATTTTTTATATTTAAATTATGAAAAATAATATTAAAATAAGTTAAAAGTTTTGAATGTGATAGAAGTTTATATTGATTTTTTAATTATTATATATATATATATATATATATATATATATATATATATATAATATATATATATTATATTATATTAATTTATATAATAATTATTATTATTTTATTTGAAATTAAAGTATGGGAAATATCAAAGTTCTTTTTCACATTTCGTGGATGGTAAACTTGGTAAACCATCAATTCTAATTACTAGCCCTCACTTCAAAGGAGTCAAAGAGAGTTGAACAACAACTAACAACAATATCAAAGAATTTCATGTTTGGCTCTAGACCAATTGACATATGTAGAAATTTCTCATTTCCCACCCCGGTTTTCAGTTTCACCTTATTTCTCCAAAACAGTTAAATACCCTTTCCCATATCCATACATTCAACAACTGGAAAATAAATTTTGCTGAAAACACAAATTCTAGAAATATTACAGAATGCTGGAAAATGCAGAAATAAATATCAGCACATACAAATAGCCATTCAACACATTTAAACACAGTGATTTTTGGTCAAGGTGACCCTAGAAAAACCCCTTACAACTCTTGGGGAAAACCAGTTCGAAAGCTCCATCTGATTTCTGAAAAATTCTTTTTACAGTGAGAGAAATATTCAACAAAAAAATCAGCAAGCAAACTTTTACAACTTATCTCATTTTCCATGCCTCACAGCCAACTGGAAAAGCTTGCAAACAAAAAAACAGAACAGTAATAAATGTTGTACGACCTCCTCGATTTTTGTTCCCAAATTTCAGCCTTAAATGCTGCTATACGGACTGCCTAGAAAAGCGTGCAAGCTTCCATAAATGTTGTTGTACGGTTTTCCTCTATTTCTGTGCAGAAAAACAACAGTACATCTATACAGATTTCTGCCTAGAAAAGCGTGCCAAGGTACAGCCACTTGCTGTACGGCCTCCCTTCAAAAACGTGCCAGCAAACTTCAGATTTTCTGCTCCTCGATTTCTATGCTAACTTGTTGTATGGCCTCCTTGGAATCTGAACCAAAACTATTGTATGGCCTTTCTAGAAAATTGTGCCCAAAATCTGTCTTTCACTGTGTGCTAACTCAGCTGTACGGACTTGCTAAAACGCTGCCTTGGAATGTGTGCCAAGCTGCTGCCTCCTTCTCCTCACTGTCCAAAAATCTCCCTTGCTCTCTTGTTCTCCTTCTCTCAATCTGCTCATGAAAGAATAAATGACATTTTTCCTCATTTCCCTCCTTTAATCTAACCCTAAGTGACTTTTGGGGAATCCCTAAATCCAATGGCTGAAATAGATTGAGACCTAGGGCTGAGATTAAATGCTCATTTAAATCTCACTTTCTATTTTTTAATTCACCCCAATTTAATAAAGACCCACTTAGTCATTTATGTCCAAAGTCACTTTTCCTTTCTAATTTTACATTGACTTTATTAAAATCACTTTAAAATTAGACTTTAGTAACTTTATCACTTAAAGTCACTTTTAAATTAGATTTGATTTTATAAAAATTATAAAGTCACTTTAGGAGAAAAATTAAATTCTTTTGGACACTTTTCCCTAGGCCAGAGATCAAAGCCTTAGGGAACCCCCTGTCCTCCGGTACCAAATTTCAACAACATAACCCTTGGAGCTTTATATTAAACATTTTTATAATTAACAAATTCAAGATATATTTAAGTTATTTTAATGAATTTTTTAAAAGTATTGTCATATATATAAATAATTATTTATTTTGTATTTAATTTAATTTTATCTCATTTAAAATAAAGCTAATTTTTATTTTTTAGTTTTTAATGTAACATTATGTTTATTGGTCAAAATTTCTACCTAGCAACAACTCATTATTCTTCATACTACTAACATATATTTATGTTAGATCCCCAAACCTATCAAGGTTCAAGAGGGATCAAATCTCTTAAAATGCACATCCCTTTTAGAGTGCAAAACTTGAAGAAAAGTTTACACATGGATAGATTTGATCCATATCGATCGAAACCACATCAATCAAATAAGAAATATCACACACACACACATAAAAATTAACGTGCATATTGAAAGTGAAAATATATAGATACACATATTTTAATTTCTTTAATATCTCTCTACATAATTTTTTTTTTTGTTTGTTAAATGACTTCATACAAAACCTAATATCATTGTTTGAGTTGAGCTCACCCACAATCTAACATAAGGGAAGCCAGGGAAACCAATACTATTGATGATGGACAATATGATAGGTTTATTAAAATGCAAGCAACTATAACTACTATGTTCATGACAACTACATTGAACTAATAAAAGTAAGACATAAGCTGGGTAGCTAAACATGTCATCAAATGTCAGATGGAGTGACCGGGGTCGAATCTTGGGCGCTAGTGTCTGCTAGTGCTAGAGGTTTCAGGACACATTGGACAAGACCTTTTATGTTATTTATCCAAGTGTCCAAAATGGAAATACAAGAACGCTAATGGCATTGAATTCGTTGAATTGCATTCAAGAAGGAGATAATGCCAATGCAATTTTCATGTTTTTTCCTTCAAGGCCTTACCCAAGAGTGTTTTCTTTTTTCTAGTAGAGGATAATAAAGTTTATATAATGGCTACGTCTTCCCATGGTATGTCCATGATCGGCAACCTTGGTTACTTCAACTTGAATTTTAGATTTTGAGTATGCTTGATGATCATTGGTGGTCAAGGCTTTAAGTTGGATGTTGGCTACTGCATTTTGTGCTTGGGATTGGGATTGTGACTAGCCTTAGACCTCTACTACCAAACCGCCCATGATAGCACATCCTCTATTGGGGCACGTTATGTCGGATTAGCTGAAACCAAAGTGAGGATACCCCCAAATAATAGAAAAGTTAGGGAGACCGTATAACATAGAACAAAGTAAAAGTTGTTGAAATATATAACTAAGTTCAATCTTCACAATGACATGTAATCATGATTTTATGTATTTGATGTAAAGAAAAAAATAAAAAAAAAAATCATTCTTGAGGCATGGATTTCATGCTCAAGGTACATTTATTTATAGTCCAAGCACACATTGCGTGCTTCTAGGGCTTGCCATTGAATCTACAAGTCAATTGAGTCATTGTCATGTATGGAAGACCCTTTTGGGCATATTGTATCATGTTAAGAAAATTATTGTAAGTCATAATATGTTTCAAATACCCTCCAAGACCTTATCAAATGAGAAACATCAAGTTAGCCTACATGAAAGAGAAATTCAACCTTATGAAAGGCTATTTGACCACCTTGTGAAACCTATATATAAGAGGACATCGACCTCACTTGAAGCACATCCAATCAACTCAAAAGAAGTTCGATCTAAGTAGATAATAAGATGAAAAAGGAAGCCTAATATCGAACAAAGAAGAAGGAGAAAGTGAAGTTTTTTAATTGTCTTTAGGCTATTATCCTTCTCACATGCAAGAGAAATAGGGCACCTATTGTAGCAGCTTGACCAAATTGCAAGACTTGATAAAAGAAGTCAAGTTAGGGCATACTTTACAAGTCGAGTTCCATGGAAGAAGGAATCAATTCAAGTGAAGGATAGAGAAGGAAGAAATCACCATATTTTCCCACATGTGCAAGAACTAGGGTTTCTGTAGAAGAAAATGCTGGGGCCAAAGTTGCAAAAGAAATGTTGGCATCAAAGTTGGAAAATAAATTGTTGGGTTCGAAGTTGCAGAAGAAAATGTTGGGGTTGAAGTTGTTGAAGAAGTTTTTAGGGTCAAAGTTTCTAGAGAAGTTGTTGGAAAGAAAACTCATCAAGGAGGAAGGACTGACTTGGTCTTGGAGGGGTCTTTGTTAAGGTCATAGGTCTTAGAATTTTTCATTGGAAGTTCTATAAGAAGAGAATAATTCTTGTGGGTTTTCCTCTCAAGAGGAGAGGTTTTGGCCCTGGTTGAAAACTCACATTTTGTGTCTCCTTGTCTCATTGATCTTCATTGTTTGGTAGTTTTTTTTATAATAACTAACATTAATAATAATCAAGAGAAAGAAGAAGATAATCAAGTTAAGGTAAAATTACATCAAAGAAAGAGAAATCACCTAATATAGCTACCCCTAGATTTATCAACATGTTATCAGAGCTAAGGTGGTTACAATAAGGAAAGGCAACTTGAATAATGTCATCCAATTGAAGAAGGATACATAAGGGTCGAGAAAACTGAGCATCAAAAAGGACAATCCATCGCATCACAAGGATCACATAATCACAACTCTTCAAAGAAGAAAAATACCTCAAAAACCCTACCTTCATTGAAAGGACTCTACATTTGAAGTACCTTGGGAAGCCTTCACATTCTACATTATCATCCAAGGAAGCAAGAAGAAGTGTTTCCATCATCATCAAAGACATCAAGGTGATCTCCCTCACATTGATGCAAATATCACATCTCAAATATCCTTGAAGAAGATCATTAAGGAATCAACATCATCAAGAAGGTATCAAATTGAAGATATCATCATCTAGGAGCATCTTCACTTGACAAGTAAGTATATTTATCTTTATGTATTAATATACTATCAAAATGACTTGATTATGCAAGGAAAGAAACAAATTGGTTGGGTCATCAAATTTCCTTGCATGGAAGAAGTGGATAGATTTGATCCTCATAGAGAATGAATTTATTGAATATGTTAAGGGTTCAATATCCAAACCATCTCAAGAGAAAGATCAAGCACTATAGAAGTATATGAAAGGGGAAATAAGGGCTCAAATAATCCTCATAAAATCAATCAAGGATTCACTCATCCCTTATGTAGCAAAGATGGAGACATCAAAAGAAATCTATGAAAAGTTGGTAGAATTGTTTTTTGTAAGAACTATAGGAGAAGTCATATCATTAAGAACTGAATTATACAAATGAAGGTATCAAAGGAAGAAGGAATGGCCTCATAACGTATGAAGGTATCACAAATAAGAGATCAACTACCAGATCTAGGAGAAATAATGTCTAATAAAGAAATGACCACCGTTGTGCTCAATGCACTACTTGATGAATGGGGCAATTTTGTATCAAGTATATATGGAAAGAAGGAAGTCACTTCATTCAATGAACTTTGTTCATTATGTAATATTGAAGAAACTAGGTTAAAGAAAAAAGCGATGTTGGATCAAATGAAAAACTTCAAGCATATGCTACCATGGCTAGGAGAAAAGGAAAGTTTGGTGCTTAGAGAAAGAAGAAGATCAATATGTCAAAGATACAATGTTATGAGTGTAATAAATATTGTCACTACAAAAGGAATTTTCCCAAACTCAAGAAGGACAAAAATAAGAGAAAGGAAACAAATGAAGACCATTTTATTGAAGAAGTGGAAGAATCGTAAAAGAAGAAATCAAAGAAGGAGGAAGTGAAAGATCTCTACTATGACTGAGATAATTTCCTTCACGTAGTTCTTTTCAGTTATATAGGAAGCATCACACGTATGATAGGATGCATTATAACAAGATTGAGATGACATCATCATAGAAGCATGGAAGGATAGATGAAGTATAGATTCTACATGGTTATAAAAATCATCATGATATAAATGGGATCTTCATTGAAAGCATATAAGGACAACCAAGTAGAAGTATATATGGTTGGAGGAAAGACATCTAGCAAGATAAAAGATAAAGAAAGGTCGTCATACATCATCATTATTAGAAAGGAGAATTTTCTGAATGAGGATCATCAAGATCCTCCACTAGAATATTTATAAGAAGGTTCACCTCTACTTGGAAGAACCAAGTGTCTTGTTGATTGTCTACATTCCATCATGTGTGGCATCCATTGTTTATAAGGATGATGGTATGGGGACAATGGAGTGCAGCATGTCAAGTTGGTTGAAGTACTTTCATATTCAAGCAAGGAAAGGAAGCTACTAGAAGGAAGTCTAGATGACCAAAAGGAGGAAGAGGTATGCATATATTCGATAAATAATATTCATGTCATCATATAGTTGCAAATAACATGGTTGAATGCTCTATCTTATGAGCATGATTGAAGAAGAAGAATCTATTCCATTAGAATGATGAATGAAGGCATGTAAACAACATTCCTTGAACTCTTCTACATATTGATAATATGAAATCAAAATAATATGACCTCATATGGAATATGACATGGTTGATATTTATGGTTCCTATGATGAAGGAACTATGTATAAAAATTTTGGGGGAAGAAATATGTGGAGAAAAGGAGAATAGTTCGTGAAAGATGCAACTATAGTCATGTAAGATAAGATATGTGAACAACATTTGATAACTAGACGAATTAGTTGTGACATCTCCATGGAGGAAGAAGGTATAAAAAACTTTATATGGATACTACAAAAGAAAAGATCTTGATAATGAATGTCTTGGACATGGGTTCATACATGTGTAGAATGTTGATGCTACATGAAGAAAATGC
>APFE031133174.1:0-22285 GCA_000404065.3 Pinus taeda
ATTAAAAACTAGTTAGGAATTTCATATTATTAATTCGATTTATCATTTTGATCATTGAATATTATCAACATGGAGTGAGAGTCAACAATTTTTGCTTTCGGGTTTCTAGCATTCTCTTTAGGGGCCGCAAGTTCCAATCTCACATTTTCCCTAACGAATATGGATAACTTATGATCAAACTATCTAACCTGTAGTTATAGAGCATCGAGGAGAAATATGATTTCCTACATTCACCAACCATCGAGTTTTCATTTTTTGCCTTATTCCTTTCCCAATGTACTTTTTTCTCTGATAGTCGTGTTGCCAATGAGCTTTCCTTTGAAGAAGTCGCATTGATTCCCTGTTCAACGGCAGTTTGGCGTAACAGTTATGCTGATCTCAGAGATTGGAAAAAAATTAGGGTTTCTCTGTCAAACTATAGTATATCTGAGCCTTTGAGGTCTTGTCTTGTCCCCTGTGATTGGATTTATTTATGTTTTATCTAATTACATGATTTGATTAGCAAATTCTTGTCTTTTTGAGCTTTTAAGTGTTTGAGTGAAATTGAATTGATTTTAGGGTTTATAGGTCATTTGATTGTCACTTGCTGCTTGTAAGTGTCACTGAGTTTGTGGTTTGCTGATTGTTTTGGTCTAATAATCTAGTAAAATCATTCCAAACCTTGGCTTGCATTAGTTTTGGTTTGTCTTTTGCAAAGTTTCTTTACAATTGTATTAGGTCATTTTGCATTTGAAATTTGTCTTTGCTATTTGTCAAGCAAATATTACATTGCTTGGTTTAAAAAATGAAAAGAGTGCATTTGTTTATATGTTCAAAAGAGAAAAGTGAAAGACATTTTCACTGAGTCCTTTTGGATTTGATTTGTCGTTGATTTGGTTGGTGCATTGTTTTCATTAGCAGCATCTTGAATCAAAAATTTCATTTTTTTGCTTTAGTTAAAGATTAATTGCATTAGAGCATCTGAAATCAAAGAAAACATCATCTAAGTAAAGTGCATCTTAGTAAAGTAAAATTCATTTTTTCTTTGAATAGATTGCATGTTAGATACGAAAAGTGAAGTTTAGTTTTTTGCTTTTTCATATTTCATTTGAAAAAGAAAAGGTTACTGGAGGCATGCTTTGATGCATTGTCTTGTTTGATGCATTAATTGATTGAACTCTCTTCCCTTGCTAGTATAGTGTTCATCAAAGTGAAAAGTTTCCTTTTCTCATATAGTTGCATTTTAGGATTTAGGTGATATCGTTCGGGCCCAAAATTGAAACATATTTCAAGAACAACATTAAAATTTATTGAATTAACATAAGGATCATTTAGAACTTAACATAAACATTTAGAGGTCTAGGCTAGAGACATGTTCCAAAGTCTATAAACCTAGCAGTTGTTGTTAACTGCTTGCATTGTATCTCGGGGTGAAATCCCATTCCAATATGGAACTATATCGGAGGTTATCAAATACTCTTGGGTATATTAGAGACACTCTAGTATGGCAAGTATATGGGAATGCTCTCACAAAAAGTTTATGCATTAGACAACACTAACAGAGACTTGTGCTCCCCGTACCGTCACGTTTATATTGGGAGACCCCATTAGGTTGCTATCCTTTAGCCACAAGAAACCCAGTCAACTGCCTTGTAGACGTGATACGCCGAACAAAACTTTTGGGGAGATCAGCCTCCTTACGTTATGTCCTTAGTTTCAGATAAGGTGTATATAGCGGTTCATAGATACTTGGTAAACCCTCTGCCTAGTACACCTTTTTTTATTTATTTCTTGCTTTTAAGTTCTAAAATTTAATTGTGCACGATAACATGAATTACCTATGCAATTATCATTTTCCTCATATTGCCTAATTAATAATAAATTTTAATTATAGGCTCAAATTAACACCCCTTATTGTTTTTTAGAGAAGGTTATCGTGGCTGAACCACCAGGTTCACCTTACATATCCCCTTTATCGTCTGACACTGAAGGGTCATCACAAGGCGTCCATCGTGAGATTTCACAATCACTTGAAGACGAAGGTCTTGAACTTGGAATTATCTTGAGCATTCAACACCTCGCTTCTCGTCCTCCACCTCGAGACTCATAATCTCTGGAATCTGACCCAGAAACTCCTGAGAGTCTACATAGGGTTTTATTATTCCTTATGAATCTACTTTTTGATCCATTTGTCATATCTCCTCAATAGACCTATAGTCTGTATGATAATCCTGGTGTGCCTTTGGAGCTTGCTTGACCATCATCTCGTATTCCCCCTCGCCAACCATTTCCACCCATGGCATCAGAAGGTGAGTTTGCAACCTCTCCTCGAGGTCCTCCTCTAGAAGTCTTAGCCACTCACAATCCTAGTGTTGGCGATGATTCTGAATATAAATTTTCACGTGAAGGCTTTCCATATGTGGGAAGTGTGCCACCTCCACCACCGCTTGGAAGTAAAGAACCTTTGTTTCCACCTAGTTACACCTATTTGTCTTAATTGGTTTCAGGTAGTCCAAGTGCATATTCACTTTATCGCAATCCTATTTGGTTGTTAGGCATCATGCCTACTTCTAGCCCATTTGTTTCAAGCGTGGCCTCTCAATTTCCTCTATAGACTGTAGTTTCTTCAGTTCTTGTACAATCGAAAGTTATGGTTGGGACAGTTAATGTGCCTATAGGTTCCTCAGGTCCTCCATTAAGTTGACAATATGTGCCACCACCTATGCCACTGCATGAGGGGAAACAACCACCTCCTCTGTATGTACCTCCTGTTTTAGGTGGAACTTATGTGAGTGGATCTTAAACTCATGCTATCGTAGTTAGTCAAAATGTTAGCATTGTACCTTATCCATCTATTCCATTTGGATCAAGCCAAATCCCGTATCAAAAGCCTCTTTCAACACAAATACCCTACCAACAACTGTACCCTCTGCATGGTTCACAACATCCTCAAAATCCACCCTTTACTCAGCAGGAAAGACCCCAAATGAAACATGGTTCAAATGTCTCATTTGGGACATCCAATCCATTTCAAACTGGAACCTATCAGTACCAACCTGGAACTTAACAAATTTCACAAGGAACTTTACAACAATAACAACAACCTTATGTACAATAAGGACCTTATATGCAACAAGGACTTTATCAACATCCATTACAACAACAAATTCAACCCTTGCAATAACAAAACCAACCCTTGTATCAATAAGGCCAACCCTTACAACAACAAGGTTAACCCTACAACAACAAGGTCATCAATTTTATCACTAGGGTTAACAGTTGCAACAACAACCTTATCCTCCATACTCTTCGCAAGATGTTTATCCAACTTATGGTTCTCAAAGGCCCTTGACGGGTTAGTATCAACCTTACACTTGTCAAAACCCACCTTTGTGGGGGAAAAATCCACCTTTGTATGGTCAAAATACCTCTCAGTGGGGGCAATATCAAGCTCCTTATGGTTAAAATCTCCCACTTTGGGGGAAAAATCCATTCCAACAAGGTTGGAATCCACAAGCTGGGCCTTATCAAATTCTTCCCATGCCTTTCAATCCACAATTTCCATTTCTATCAATGTTGGAAGTACTAGATGTGCTAAGGCTCACCAATCACCCAATACTTCATTCACCGTATTGACCTTCGATTGCCACTAAGGTTCCTGGCAATTGTTCGAAATTCAAAGTAAATTCTAGAGAAGAACCCCAAACTCACGTTATGACTTACCATTTATGGTGTTCATCCAATTCTTGGGTTAATGAATCCATTCGACTACATCTTTTCCAACGAACCATGACAGGTGTTGTTGCAAAATGGCACATCGAGTTACCTCGAGGTTCCTACCAAGACGTCAAATCTTTGGCATTGGCCTTCCTTACTCACTTCCTACCAGTTCGATATGAAATTGGTACCCATATACTTATGTCTTTGAAACATAATACTACTATCCACATCTATGATCATATCCATGAGTGGATATGTTGGTGTCACCTTATTAAGTTTGATATACCTGATGAGTTGTTAACTAAATGGTTTACTAAATCATTTGTTAATAAAGTTTCCAAGGACATAAATATAGGTGGTTATGTGATCAAAGATCAAGCCATTGCACATGCCCAATATTTAGATTTGGTATATTCTCAACCTAAGACATTATATGATCTCTGGCCTGATGCTTTGAGACCATCTACTAATCCAGCATCTTCTAAACCTCCAAAGGTACTACCCATCGATGGTATTATTGGGTCAGTGACTCAAACTTCCAGTAAAGCTTCTTTGAAGCAAAAATCCGTTTTGACTAGTGCATCCAATTCTCCTTTGAATCTCTCTCCAAATCTTGGTAAATAATGTCGTTCAGTCTATCGTGACAGATAAAACCTCAAAAGGTAAAAATAAGGGTAAAGGAAATTCCAAATCTGATACCCCAAAAAAGGATCCTCCGAAATCATATGATGATGGTTCGTCTAAACATAAGCCAAAATATAATTGCCTCATTTGCGAGGAAGATCACTATACAAAGGGTTGTCCCCATCGTGTTGAAATCGGTCGCTTGTTAAAAGGCACTCTAGGGACACTGATTATACTAAAAGAACCTTTTCCATCACAACAAACCCAATTGGTAGAACATCTGTAATCTTCTACATCTTTGGGTTCTTAGGTTTATATGAGCGGAACGACACCTATTTATTTTGCCACCCATTCAAAAGACTATTCGACTCCTCCCAAATAGGTTGTGGAGAAAGAAGTTACTGATACACCTTCCACTTCTCTCCACCCAATTCTGGTCCTCTTCATATTGAGAGACCTAGTAATGACTCTGTTATCCAACCACCTCCCAAAGGTGTCCTTTGGAAATCATCTTTCAATCCAAATGCACGAGCTACCCAACATTATAATATTGTCGAAGATTTACCTCAAGTGCCTTCGATGCTGTCTGCTTTGGAAGTTCTCTAGAGTTGTCCATCACAACAAAAAGCATTACTATCTACTATAGGAGGAATTGGCACTACTGATTCGAGTCTGATTACGTTTGACTTAGAAAATCATGTTCCACGTCTTCCACATCAACTTGCATTTTTAATCCAAGTCATTATCAAAGGGAAGATGATTGATCAGACTGTGGTAGATGAGGGTGATTCCATCGAATCATGTCTATATCATGTTGGAAAGCCATTGGCTCTCCACCTCTCAACCAGTCTCCTAACACCTTAGAAGCCTTCGATGGAAGAGGATCTCCTCCTTACGATATTGTCACAAACTTTCCATAATGTTGGAAGGGAAAAATTTTATTTTAGAAGTAGAAATCATTGATGCAAATTTGAATTATAACCTTCTACTTGGTTGAAGTTGGACCATGCTATGTTTTTTGTGGTTTCTACATTGTTCCACGTGCTCCATTTTCCTCACGAGGGGAAAATAGTCACCGTTGACCAGTTAGCCTTTTTCTCTTCTAGCTCTTCAAATGGGAATGTGCCATATGTGGGAAAAACTAACATTCATTATGAGAGTGTTAGGGTAGGTCTTTTCAAAGACTATTCTATTATGGGAAAATTATCCATCCCACCTCCAAATGTCACTTCCGTTAACATGATATCCACTTCACATGAACCTTGGGTCATTCCTTCCAACAAGTGATGTCTTATGCTTTTCATGACATTAAACACATCATTCAATCATATCTTGACGACTTACCAACACACTCTACTAATTGTCATAATCATCTGGACCACCTTCGAGCAATTTTTCTTTTCTTTAGACACTACAATATTCACTTAAATCCACATAAGTGTGTCTTTTGCATCAAATATGGTCAGCTCATAGGGTTTGTTGTATCTAAAGAAGGTATCGAGATTGACCCCCTCAAAGTTGAAGCCATTGTGAATTTACCCCCTCCATCATATTTACATCAGTTGTAGAGCTTGCAAGGGAAAGCTAATTTCATTTATCATTTTGTAGCCAATTATGTTGAACTTGCCAAGGGATTTACTTGTTTGTTGAAAAATGGAATCCCATTCATTTGGCATGAAATCACTCAACGACCTTTCGCTGAATTAAATAACACCCTCATCAGTGCTCATTTACTGCATCCCCCCAATTACCACTGCGATTACTTCTTATACTTGGTCGCAATCGATAGTACTATTGCCATGGTGATGGAGTAATATGATGATAATGGAAATGAACACGTGATTTAATATTTAAGTTGAAACCTCATTGACACTGAGACTCATTATGCCCATGTCGAGAAACTAGCTGTAGTAGCTATTCACACTGCTCAACGCTTTCGACACTATTCTCTTGCAGAAAACCATTTTGATTTCTGACTGCAACCCCATTACCAATATTCTGACTCATCAGTTGATAGGGGGAAATTATTCTAAGTGGATTGTTATCCTTCAGGAATTTGATTTGGAATTTTCTACAACCAAATCAAATAAATCACTAGTTTTAACTGATTTAATTTGTGGCCTTCCCTCTGCAACCACATCTACGGCTCTTAATGAGATTATTCCCGACGAAACTCTCTTTTTCATCAACACTCTTGACCCATTGTACGGGGATATTATTTTTATCTCCAAAACAAAAATTTTCGATCAGAGTTATCCAATTCTGAATGTCGTTGCATTCTACATCAATCCCAACCCTATTGAATCATTGGTGATAATTTGTACCTTGTTGGTGTCGATTCTATCCTTTGTAGGTGTTTGAAACTTGAAGAAGCTAAGAGACTCCTAAATGACTACCACTCTGGGGCTTCTGGTGATCACATGTCAGGGTATGCTACTGCAAAAAATATCCTTCATTTTGGTTATTATTGGCCTTCGATATTTAAAGATTGCATTTTAACAATCTAAAAATGGCACACCTACCATATTTACAACCGTAAATAGCATGCCCCACCCACACCCCTACACCTAGTTGTTATCATCGACCCCATTGGTAAATAGGGTATTGATTTCATGACATGTAACCCTCACATGGTTGGGGGGCATGGTTATATCATTGTCGCCATTGTTTATTTCACTAAATGGGCCAAGGCGATGCCCACATGTGATGCTGACATAAAATTTCCACTCAATTTCTTTTCAATGATGTCATAGCTCTATTTTTTGTCCCTCAAGCCATTGTTACAGATCATAGATCTCATTTCTGAAATTACATGATGGTAGAGATCACTTCTTAGTTGGGTTTGTGTCATGACAACTCAACTCCTTATTATCCACAGGCCAAATGCCTAGTTGAAGCAGTCAACAAAGGCTTGGTTACCATGCTTCAATGCACCATTGGGATGCATAAATCAAATCGGCATCTCATGCTATTTTCAGCTCTTTGGGCTTACCGAATCGCAACTAAGACTTCTATTGGATTCACACCCTTTCAGCTCATGTATGGTCTAGAGGAAATTATTCCAATTGAGTGTGAAATTCCTTCACTGAAACTAGCTGCCGAATTACTCCCTAATACCTCACCTAAGGAGGAACGTTTACTTTACCTTGAAAGGCTCGATGAAACTTGTTGTATTGCAACATTAGTAATTGAAGCCCAGAAGAAATGAGTTAAGGATCAATATGATAGAACTATTTCTCCCCACGTTTTTGCTGAGTGTGACTTGGTCTTGCTATATGATCAAGCTGATGACAAATTGGGAGCTGGGAAATTCAAACTAATTTGGCATGGACCTTACATTGTTAAATGAGTTTTACAAAAAGGTTCCTATGAGTTAGTAGATTATGAAGGAAATTCTTTGGTTGAGCCCCAAAGTGGGATTTATCTAAAGAAGTGTTATGTGTGATTTTCCATGTAAATACTTTTGTACATTAATGTGTTTTCATTAGTGTGTAGTGTGGTTTTGGTGTCTTAGTTTTATTTTACAAATGTTTTCCTTTGCTTACCTCGTGCTCTACTTGGTTTGCAGATGTCATCCAACCATTATGTCTATTTTGCTGATGGTGCTTGTCGTAGTACACAGAATCTGTCTTCCACTGCATGAGAAATCTATGATCCTAATGGTGAGTTAGTGAATTTACAAGATATATGTTTAGGTCGGATGACTAATAACATTGTCGAATATAGTGTGGTCATTGAGCTTTTGTCAAAAGCTATCGCTCTTGGCATTAGAGAGTTGATTGTGAAACTTGATTCACAACTAATTGTACTATAACTAATGGATAATATTCAGCTAGAAACCCTCAAATTTTGAGAATGTATTTGTGAGTTCGTCTATTGGAATGAGACTTTGATTTCACTACTTATCATCACATTCCAAGACGCATGAACACATTAATAAATGCATTGGATAACTATGTGTTAGATAGACATTTTCGAAATATGTAAATCATAAAGCATCACATAATAGACATGGTATATATATATATATATATATATATAATATATATATATATATATATATATAATAATATATAATATATATATTAAGAGAGAGAGAGAGAGAGAGAGAGTGTTTACAAAAGAGTTTGCTACATCAAAATGAAAAAAATCTGTGTTCTGAGACACATGGCTTTATAAGCCTATATCAGTGCAAAAAGTAAACTAGAGGTGGCTATTTTCTCACATGGTGCTCATGATAACATGAAAACCATAATGACTTGGCCCAACAGTCGATGCAGTCTGGAAGAAACACCTCAATGTGTCTCTCGTACCGCAATGGCACCTCATCTATCAAGGTGTACTTTGGAATGCCCCTAGTTAAAGCTTCTAGGTTACACTATACCTTGACAATCAGATCTTCTCCCTCCTCAATTTGGCGTACCAGTCGCTTGGATATTGAGGAAACCCTTGGAGGTCTCTCTAGTCCCACATCTGCAAATCGTCATAAGTCAAATCTCAGTACACATACAAAAAAAAATTAAAAACTTCAGAAACTTCAAAAATAGTTTTTACCTGAAGCAGTCCATTGCACGATTGGTGGAAGTGGAAGATATAGATCTCCTTGGAAATCCATGATTGTGTATGCCTAATCATCAACCATGATTAGCTGCTGACCGAACCATCCAAAAAATGTTGGAGGGAATGACATTTGTTGACTACCAACATGTCAGGGCATCAACTCTACCCATTTGAGTAATTGTGGATCTCTAGGCACTGGTGCATCCACTTCTAACCACTGATAACGAAAAAATGGCACACATTCTAGGAAGAACAACACCAAAATGGATCTGAAAGAAAATTGTTTTAGACTCCTTGACTTACACTTGGTAAGTTGGTGCTTCATGTAAAGCAACAAACCCTCATTCCAATTGAAGACCGTGGGATTTAGACACTCGATTGCGTACTGAAAATGAGATTTTGTTGCCTCATGCAACGCTTGAGCCCCAACTATTCAGGCCATTGTATGCAATATTGTTCATAATGGGAGATTTGTGATGGTATTTATATCAATCTTCCCACTTTGGGTATTTTTGGTCCCTCGACAATGCCTTGCAATCAACATATCTATGCTTTCTCCTCTAGTGCGTGATCTGGACAACTGAACTCGTTGTCCCTTTCTAGAAAACCTGGTAATGAAATAAATATAGGCGACATCTATTTCGAGTTCCTGATTCCCAATCATGAATAGTTGGTTATCCAAATCACACCAACTGATCAGATGTTATAATAACTCAAGCTAGGATATAATCCTAGGAATCCTAAAGAACTTGCACAATCCACATGCTCGTAGGGAATCAACACAATCTAGATCCTAAGCTAGTTAATGGTCTTCAGCTTCATGTCCTCTTTCTTTCCATTCAACCACCATTTTGGACTAATTATCCTACGGAAAATCAATAAAAAAATATTTCATGAGCTTACATGGAGACCAAATCCAAGAAAAACCATTTAACATGGAGGATTTCACATAACCTTTTTTTACCTCGGTGCCAACGTGACTGTGTGTGAATTTTTTCATATTGCCAGTATGAGGGCCTAATTGATCATAGAGTGAGCAACATGAGTCCGATGGGTAAAACCCGCACTGGTCACCCTCAACATAATTTTTTTGCAAGTCCTCCTTGCATCCTAATAAATGGATGAAAATGCATGAAATGAGTACCAAAATGAAGGGAAGGGATAAATCTTTTACCTGCAGCAAGTGGCTCAGCAAATGGTGTCCATGATTGATCATACTCCTTGCCTGAAAATCGAGGTAAAATGAGGTAAAATCCTCTCAAGATTGAAAATTGGTGAAATGGTAAAAATGTTTTACTTTTTACCCTTTTTATAAGTTTAAAACAATATTTTTTACCAAATTAGGGCACATTTCAACTATTTTTTAATATTTTTCCTCAAAACTAGTATTTGTAGCGACAGGTCATATATTTTTGGTGATGGTAATTTATTTTGATTGATTCAATGAGTTTTATTTTGTCACTTTTTTGGAATCGTTGAAAATAAATGAAAAAGCGACCCCCTGGAGTCATCTTTAAGCTCTTTTTTGACTCTCAAAAAATTAAAATATTGCTGATTACTTGTCATTTCGAACTCATTTAACTAAATGAAATGATGTCTAATCAATATAATTTTAACCCTTTTCCAGACTTAGATAGACTATTATACTAAAAATGAATACTTTAATCGAACATACCTATGAGGTTCTCTTGGATATTGTTTTCTACCTTTTCGGGTTCAAGAGACGATTTATGAAAAGGTACCTTTAGAGTTTTCTTTTTTGCTTCTTTTTCAAACTCTCTAAACATGAAAAGGATGCCAAGTTTCCCCTTCATCAGACCCATAAAACTTAAATGGCGCAAGACTTGTCACCATGACGAGACCAAGTTTCTCTTTCCTAAGACTCATAAAAATTACTAGGATGGATTCATCTAAAGGATGAACTTATATGGCAAGCATATGCTATCCCCTTCAAGCTTGCAATAAAAAAAGATATATGGGGTACTCACCAGAAATGGTAGGGGAAAAAGTGAAAGTTATCATCTCTTGTATTCTATAAAGGAAGCATGTCGCTCTTGAACATGACACTCGTTTGTTTCTCGTGTCAGGTTTGGGACATCCTCACTTGGTCATTTGCCTTCCTGGGTTTGGGAAAACCATTTTACCTCTCATCTATACCACTTCATCATCACGACCTTTGATCCTATGTAATCTAGGTGGATGTTGGTGGCTACCTGCCCAATCCACTTGGACCCCCACCATTGTTTCTTTCAGCTTTTCAGTTTCCTTAATTGTAGCCCAATTACTATTTTTAGTATTTTTTCGGGTCTTGAACTTCCGGAGCTGTTTTGAGGCCCTAAATGACGTTTTTTGGGAAAATTGGGAACAACATGGGTCCATGGACCTATGTTTCTCTTCCCAAAGTTATAGTTCTCGAATAGATCTTTCTGACGAGATACTGTGTGCATCAAATGGAGATTGTATGCCAAAGTTGCGACCCCAGGAAGTTGATGTACCAATTTACCCAAACGGGGCCCATAGTTTGGTGTTTCATCTTCTAGGGTTAGTTTTTGGAATGTTAAGAGTTTTCCATTGTTTCTCAACAATAAATAAACCTTCGAGCCTCATTTTAACATAGTTTAGAGGCATGTAGCCGCCACATATCTTCTCAGAGATAAGCTACCATCACCCTAGCTGGTTTATTTCCAACTCTGTTTGTAAGCATATTTCAGTATTTTACATTAATGAAATGAAGTATTATTTCTGTTGCATCTCTGTGTTTATGGTTATCTCTATAATTTTTTGCATTCTTGTTTAAATCTCGATCAGTGGTATTAGAGCGGTCTGCTTTTTCTCTGTTTTTTTTGCATGTCCCCAACGAGGTCAGGATATAAGGAGTTAGGGATTGAACTGGTCGAACCCTTGCAAGACCAGCCTCACAAAACCCGACGGCCTCCCATGGTGGATGAAAAGAAAGACAAGGGGGCAAGAGATCCTATCAAAATATTGATAGAAGAAGCCCTCGAGTGACAAAGGAATGTGATGATGGACAACTTTGCCTAGATCCTTCAGGGACTACCTAGGGGCGACACATCAGATTCCAACAACTACTCTAGAAACGCCACACTGTTTAAGGTACAAGTTAATTTTGAAATCCCCATATTTAAGGGTCAGATAGACGCAGATGTCGTCGCTAAATGGTTAAATCTGCTAGAGGGTTACTTTTCTGTTCATGATTTTTCGAGTCAAGAAAAGATTATTTTCGCTCTTCTCAAAGTAGCTCCCCACGTCAAGCACTGGTGGGAAACTTACTGCGAGCAGAAGGATGAAAGTACAGGCTCATTATTTTCAGCCGCACCCACTTGGGATTCCTTCCGAGAGGCCATCAAGGGGCAGTACTACCCTATCGGAAGCTATGAGGATCAATACATAATCTGGACCATGCTGCGGCAGGGAAGGGACCAAGACATGCCAGAGTTTACCAATATTTTCCATACCCTTCGCACAAAGTTGGGTATCAAGGATTTGGAGCAACATTTGAAACTCAAATACCATGGCTACTCGCACAAGTACATCCAGGAAGAAATAGAATTCATGAACATCTACTTGCTTGGCATGGCATACCGATGCCGTCAAAGTCGAACAAAAGTTTAAATAGAAGAAGCAAGACTTTGGATCTGCAAATCTGATGCAAGGGAAAGGTGCCCCCAAACCACAGAACAAAAGACAAATCCAAGGCGGGGCGGCCCAAGAAAACCCACCAAAGCTGCAAGCAAAGAACAGTGCCGTGAAGCCGAAAAAGGACATAGGAAAGTGGTGTGAGTTCCATAAGAGCTCCACTAACAACACAAGTGAGTGTTGGGCCAAACAATCACTGGTGGCCGAGCTAAAGGTTTCAGAATTAGATGCATGTTCCGACTCTGAGTAAGAACCTGATAAGGGGAATGACAAAGGGAAGCGGATTATCGATGTGGAGCCCAACACCACTATCGCCACCACGAAGATCCAGAAGGAGGAACTCGAAGATCTAGAGGAGGAGGAGCGTCTCTTCCACTCCCAGATGTGGGTAAAGGCCCCCTGCTATAGTTCATTATCGACAGTGGGAGTCAAAAGAACCTCATTTCGGTAGAGGTCGTGAAGCGGCTGGGCTTACAAATTACAACACATCCACAACCGTACACCATTGGGTGGCTTCACCAAGGATGGGATCTTCATGTGAGCCGGCAGTGTCGCCTTCCATCCAACATCAAGTCCTTCACGGATGAGGTATTGTGTGACATTGCTCCCCTTGAAGTTTGTGATGTATTATTATGACAACCTTACTTGTGGAAGAGACATGTTGTATATGAATCAAGGCCCCATGCTGTTATTGTTACTTCGGGAAATAAGTTGTACAGGATACCAGAGGTAGCATCACCTGACACCATCTCTTTGATTACTGCAAAACAATGCAGTAAGCTCATTTCCAAAACCAGGAAATTTGTTTTCCTGATGATATGCCCTCAAGGAACGAAGAAGATGGTGGCCACGACCTCTAGACAAGGCCCCTCCGCACGAAAACTATAGATGGACAAGGTCATGGAGGAGTACGAGGATATATTCGCCTCCCCCATAGGGGTTCCTCTACACTGTCAGGTCAAGCACTCCATCGATCTGACCCCAGGTGCACCGCTTCCCAGTGGACCAATCTATCGGCGCTTTGTACTGGAGAATGATGAAATCAAGGGGTAGATTCAGGAGCTGCTATAGAAAGGTCACACCCATCCAAGTTCATTGCCCTGTGGGAGCTCGATCGTGTTGGTACAAAAGAAGGATGGGACTTGGAGACTTTGTATTAACTATCGAGCGCTGAACAAGATCACTATCCGTAATAGGTACCTGATCCCACTGATTGATGACCTATTGAACCAACTGAAGGGGGAAAAATATTTTAGCAAGATCGATTTGAAGTCAGGATATCACCAGGTGCCAATCGAACCCTCCAATTTGTGGAACACTGCCTTCAAACCCAAGGAGGGCCTTTTCGAATGGTTAGTTATGCCTTTCAGATTAATGAATGCTCCTGCAACCTTCATGAGGCTAATGGATGACACCTTATGGACATTCACCAACTCATTTGTAGTGGTATAATTGGATGACATCCTGATCTTCAGCCATAGATGGGAATAACACCTCCACCACATCTGACAGGTTCTCCAGACACTACGACAACATAAGTTATGTGCCAATTTGGAGAAATGCACTTTTGGCATGACCCAGGTTTAGTATATGGGATACATTATTGATGAATAGGGGGTATATGTGGATCCATCCAAGATCCAAGTCATTCGATATTGGCCATCTCCAAGCACTTTGACAAAGCTTCACAACTTTCTAGGTCTTGCCAATTTGTACTGCAGGTTCGTGTTAGGATTTTTTCATATCACTTGTCCCTTGAGTCAAGTCACTTAGGGAGGAGAGAAAACAAAATTCTTTTGGTCTGAATCTCAATAGAAGGAATTCATAGAGTTGAAAGACTGTCTCTGCATGGCACCAGTGCTCGCATTACCAGACTTACAAAAACCATTTGTGGTCGAGACATATGCCTTTGACTATGCTATTGGGGCAGTCCTCACTCAACATGGGCATCCAGTGGCATATCACAGTGAGACACTTTCAGACATAGTTCAGAAGTATCCCACTTATGACAATGAGATGTATTCCATTGTGTAGGCCTGCCGACAATGGAAGCATTACATTTTGGGGAAGAAAACAATTGTTGGGTCTTGAAAATGTCATTCATTTTCATTACACTTTCACTATTATGTCCATTATATCACCTCCATTTCACCTCAATTTCACTACTATGTCACTACATTCATCCCACTTTCATTATCATCGGGCCACATTTATGTTTTTCCAAACTTTATTAATTCTTAGCCTTTCTATGTGAATTTGTGGTTAAAAATTAGAAAATAATGTGCATATGCTTATACCTAACAAGTGGGTTGAGATTGTTGACATGTGTAGGTTAAAAGGAGGCTTCTAGAAGACCTTTATGTGGCACTCTAAGGCCAAATTCGAATTTGAGTGGAAAAAATCATGGGATCATGAGGATATGTGTCACATCTCCTAATTGTATTGAAACTCTAAGAAGACATGTGTCTTATCAGTTCCTATTTTGATTAGGACTCTAGAGGTAGAGGGAGAGATTCATGGACTTTCATTAATGAGATGGTTTCTCATCTTTTTGTATAAATAAGAGATCTCTCTCCTTCATTTCTTAGTCTTAGTCTTAGCTTGGATTTTTAGTTCTTTAGCTTGGAGTTTGTAGTTTTTATTTGATGGCTTTGGAAAGCTTTAGAGAGCTTTGTTGTACTTTTTTATTTTTAAGAATTTGAATAAAGCTTTGATGTTCTCAACGTGGAAGGAGATGTGAAGTAGATATTATGGAGCACATTAGAATGTAAGGTAGAGTAGATTTTATTTTGTAATTTTGCTTTGATTTCATTCATGTAAGTCATTTTATTGCTTTCAAGTTTGATAGTTTAGATTTTCCATTCATGCAATCTTAATTCATGCAAGTGTGTTCAATCGGTTGATTGTAGATTAGTTTTTATTTACATGTTTTTGCATCAAATAGTGACATGAGATTTTCCTCTCTGCTGAACTTTTTCTTAAGCTTTTCAATTTCAATTATGCTTTGATTTCAGTCTTATTTATTTGCTGGTGTTAGCTAGTTTAGATATCAAATTCTTTATGTTATTTGACGTTATCTCCGGAGCCATGGCTTCACCCGGAAAGGCTATTTGGCGAGCTATCAGATTTTAAGTGAAGTAATTTGATTTTACTTTCATTATGCAAGTAGGTAGTTTAGATATCAGGTTCTTCATGTTATTTGATGTTATCTTTGGAGCCATGGCTTAACCCCGAAAAGCTACTTGGCAAGCTATCGGATTATAAGTGAAATGATTTGATTTTACTTTAATTTTGCAAGTAGGTAGTTTAGATATCAAGTTCTTCATGTTATTTGACGTTATCTCCGGAGCCATGGCTTAACCCCGAAATGCTACTTGGCGAGCTATCAGATTATAAGTGAAGTAATATGATTTTACTTTCATTAATCTGCAAGTAGGTAATTTAGATATCAATTCTTCATGTTATTTGACGTTATCTCCGGAGCCACGGCTTAACCTCGAAAAGCTACTTGGCGAGCTATCGGATTATAAGTGAAGTAAATTGATCTTGCTTTTGTTATTCTGCGATTTTTGGTTTGTTTGAGTGCAATAGTTTAGATTGTATTTCTATAATTAGATGGGCAACAGAGACAATGATTTCATGATCAATATTTCATCTTTTGTTTGATTTAAGTAGCTGCATATTTACATTCTTGTTCAAGTATTAATTTTATCAATAGCATGTTTTGAGATATTTTGAAGTGCTAAGTTTTGGAAGTTACCATAAGGGACATAAACCTTGCCTTGAAATCTACATCCATACTTGACTTTTAAAAGTATGCTTAAGACCTTAGAATAGGATTTCCATTTGCATTAGACACTTTAGGAAATCAACAAGAACAAAACCCCAAAACAAGATAAAAACTATAAAACAATGAAGTAAGAAAAAAGGTTAACTAAGCACATATGTTGCACCACACTTCATCAGTTTATGATACCTGGATTGATAATATATGTAGAGTAATTTAAGACATTAAATTGACTAGAAATTTTGGCGTTGTTGCTGGGGAAGTGTGATTAGGAGATCTTCTTTCTTACATCTTAAAAAAAATTAATAATTCTTGAGTATGCTCTCTTCCTGCACTTTGTGTGATCTGGAGGATCAGAAAAAGAATTGTTATGTAAAAAAAAAAAAAAAAGAATCGAGACAAAATAAACTTCATCATTTCAATTGATTCAATAAAAAAGAAAAAAAATGAAACCTAACTGCTTTGATAGGTTAAACTGTCCAAGATTGATTGGTTCTGGTTTGTAGTGGTTCTCAAAACATTGTGTCCTATTTTAATAAGATTCTGCAAATTCGTTGCGGAATGCAGTCTGATTCCACAACTAACTGTGAATTCCTTAGCTAATTTCAAGGTTTAGAAGGTTACAGGCATCCAATGAACAAACCGACCACATTGGCATCTCAGAAATTGTCCTGCCATGAATCCTATCCTAGTCACCCAGTCTAGATTGATAAAAAAATAGCTTAAGACCTCAGTCAAAGTCCTGTTTTTAGCATGTTTACCTTGAAGTCTTTGCCTGCCTAGAGTTGAAAATCATTAATCATTTTTATAAAATTTCACAATTTCAAAGAAGAAAAGAAAGAGAAAACAAGCAATAGCTATCCCCAATTCCAGTTTCCACTGTGGCCTCATTAAAAATCTACATTCCTGTTTGAGCTTTGGCCTTGAAACAAACCTGCAAAAATCATAAAAAAAAATAAACCTGCAATGTAAACAATTCTCCCATTTTTTGCAGCTTGAAATATCCTCTGTTCTTTGGCTTTAACCTCAAAATTGAAAGTTGTGGGATTATTCTGAGTTGTGAAGAGCAAAAGCAATCAAATAATAGATCATCACTCTCACAGTTTCTGCACAAAAATTAGCAACTGAAGTCAATAGATGCAGATGAATCGAGGCTCAGCTCCATGATTATAAATGATCAGGATTTTACTACCCTTTCTCCTGCTGAGCTTCAAAATGAAGATCTCATCATGTCTAGCACTTTAACAGCTGAAACTTATCTTAAGGTTATCTGACAGAATTGAGGAAAAATTATAGCTAAAGATCAATGGAATAGCAGTAGCATTTGCTGGATAACTACCCATAGCTCAACATGTGAAAAACTTACTTTGTTTCTATGAAAACATGGGATAGTTACTGTAGAAGATGTTTACTTGCTGCTGCTGGTTAGTATAGATATTGCAAACTTTGAGAGGTCGATTGCTTATGATGCTGGAGGACGATTGTATGCCATTTTGGAGATTTGTTTCATTGATTCATACGCTGAGAATACATCTGAAAACAATTTTTCTCTTAGAAATTCATTTCACAGCGAAATGCAACAACTCAGGAAAAACGTAAAACACTGAAAAATGTCAAACTTCAACTGCATTATCTGGCCAAATGGAGATGAATTTGGGAAAAATAAAACATGGTTTTTTTTTTGGAAATAGGGTCAATTAGATAACCCAGGAACTGTTTTAAGGAATTTGGAGCGGTTTGGGAGATCACCTCGGTTCTTTGGAGCTCATTTTTGCATTCCACGGGAGAGAAAAACAGAAATTAAATTGATGAACAGACTGTTGTTACACCACGCCTCAATCTTGTGTGCTGACATTTCATTTTTGTTTTAGCCAAGCCTCAGACTTGTTTGCTGGCATTCAATATTGACTTTAATGACTAACTGTTTCTCCCCGTGAGCTGTACATTAGTTACGACTGATTATATTACGTATCCAAAAATCACACGACTCTTTTCACTAAATTATTTCCACATTGCAGAGATTAGATCAGGTCCGACTATGTTATTCCATTTTTAACTCAGACTCCACCACGTCTCCCACCATGCCTCACGCCTTCCATTTTTAACTCATACTTCATGGATGTCGTGGTCTATTTGATTGAATCTCTTGCAGGTATATCTCTGTATATGGATGAGCCTGTGAATTGCTCATGGACTGGTTATTTGGACTGATAAAGGTACCTATGTATCAATTAGTTGAAGGAAGAGAACATCACAATTAGGCCTAGATCACTCTCAGTTAGTTCCAGAAATGATTTTTGTGTAGAGTTGTGCAGGCGTGCAGCTTCCTGGGTAATTGTTAATGCTGATCTCAAACATTTTTTTTGTTAAGTCAGAATTAATCTCCAGATCCACCCATATGCACTTCTTTGAATTCTATTTCACATGGTTTACGGGTTGAGTGAAGTAAACAATGGGATGTAAAGTTTTCAGTGATTGAGAATTCTATTGCAACAATAACAGAACTGCCAAAGCATGGAGAAAGGTGGTTCAAAGACATTGCCACACTTACCACATTGCCGTCAAGTTTAAAACCTTTATTGAGTATCCTCCATTGGGTCATTTTTCAGTCAGGGATATGTGTCAAACGGTTGTTGTAAGAGTCATTAAAGTTGTTGAAGAGATCATACATTTCCATTACTCTAATATATTTTCATCACTAAAACTGTTTTGCTTGATATACCATTTATAAATTTTTTATTTTTCAGGCAGACAATGAAGAAAATTAAAAAAAAAATATATAGCAGATCATGAATAATTGGTCTTGTGCACCAGTTGTGATCTTAGGCTCTTTCTCCCTGGTACTTGGCTGCATAAAATCTCTTTTCCAATAACTTAAATTAGAAAACTAATGGTTGACTATCTTTTAGCTATGGAATGCAGCTTGATTCCACAACTAAGCAGCCATTTTCATACTTCTATAGGTTATAGGTGTCAAGAGATAACACGAACCACATGGATAGCTGGTAAAATTTCAGTACATGAATGGTGTCCTATTCATTTGATCCAAGTCGATGAAAAAAACCCCAATCAAAAGGAAGTCAAGGTGTGTGTTAGCATTAAGTTGCCACTCTAAGTCACTACATGTCAAGAAAAAATAATAATTTTGAATCAATGAAATGAATAAGTTATTCGCTCACTTTTATGAAGGTATTGATTAATTTTGGATTGATGATGAAAGATGAATGGCTAACATTTTATTCAAGATTTTTAGCTATAGAAATTGTGCACATTCCGCAGCTAAAGTCCAATTCCACAACTGTTCTCTAGCTAAAAAAACCTCATTGTTCAAATCAGCCTAACTTTCTCATACGAAATCAAATTTTGATGATTCAAGTATCATTAGAAAGATCTCAACAAGATCTACACAATGAGAAATCAATCATTAGAGTTTGAAATGGTAAATAATGAAATAAATTGCTGAAAAAAAGAAACATTCAACTTGAGGCACTAATTCCAAAGCATGTATAAATGTTTTTGATTTTTCTTTTGAGAACTTGTTTCATTAATACAAATTCTTAGTTTTTTATGTAAATACCATAACTAGAGAGATTAGCCATCTCTCTCCTTTGATAATCTTACATTCTATTGCAGAAAAAGTATTAGTTTTTTTTGCAGGTTCCAGGAGGAAGGACAAACGACTACAAGAGAATGGTGTCTCTCTAAGAGACCAATTTGTTTCATAAGAGGATGATCAACAACAAAGAGGAAATATGCTGATACAAAATCAGATCCAAACACTTGAAAAACTTTCAGATACTATTGCCTATCCATACCTCATAATAAACCATTCACCTCATTCCATTTCATACTTTCCATTTACATTCACATACATTTTCCATCTCTTATTTTCCATTCATAATCCACAAATAAAAGAAAGAGGTTCATTCACATGCTTATTGACCATTTCTATTTCTGCTCTGCATTGCCATCTTCCATTTTCATCTTTCATTTCTTGTCATTTTCATTTTGCAAATAAGCCCTGCTTCAATGCAAATTATTGAGTCCATAGTCCTTTGAGTCTAAGCTCTTTGTAAAAACACCTTGAGGCTTGCATTCCTTAATGGCAAGTCCTCATGATGACAAACAATGGGAATACATTAATGTCCCTTGTTCATAAGATCTTATAGGTGACTCGACATCGGCAAATTAATTCGTACCTAGCAAGATGTGTTTGGGCATCTTGACTCTCATTGTCATCGATGGTGAGAGTTCTCGTGTTGACTAGTGGCATCCATTAATGGCCAATAAGTCAAAAATTTCCTACTATGTTTGACATTAAAACATTTTTTCACATAGTAGGAATTGTGCTAATGAGTTTTGAAGACATGAAGACTATTATTTTCAGCGTTTTGGAGCAGATTCAACAAGTTTTAGTAGAAGAAATAAAAAGTCATCTTAACTCTTTATCCATGACTCCTCTTGTTCAGCCACTTGAAGAAGAAGATGGTCATAATTTTGCAGCCACCACACATACAACTCATCCATTCCAAAGGGTAAGTTAAGGTATGTAATTTTCTAACTTTTGACCATAGAATTCCATAAAAAGCTAGAATGATAATTGTTGGAAAAACATTTCTCTTCCTCATTTCATAAAAATTGCCAATACCATCAGTTGGGGGGGGGGGGGGGGGATACATTCATATTCATATCTTTCCATTTTCATATCATATTCAGGAGTCCACATACTTCCAACATATATTAACTATTACATTGTTATTATGAGCATACAATGGCTTTTCTTCAAAAAGTGCTTAAAGGATAAATTGGATATAAACAAAATCATGGTTGTTACACAAGAACCAACCATCATGCAATCCAATAAAGATATAATTTGCAACAATAATCAAAATATCATTATGCAAGGTTCAAAGATCAAAATAGAATGCAAAAAAAAATATGGTTGTAACACAAGAACCAACCATGTTTCAATTCAAATAAAACACTTTGCAAAAATATGAAGTTATCAAATGATATCATGCAAAGTTAAGCCAAAGCTCAAGGATCAAAAAAGTTAATGTAATATATATTGCATGAGGACATGCATTAACTTCAGTTTGGGGGCATTTTGGGTCTTGAAAATGTCATTCATTTCCATTACACTTTCACTATTATGTCCATTATATCACCTCCATTTCACTACTATGTCACTACATTCATCCCACTTTCATTATCATTGGGCCACATTTTTTCAAATTTTTAATTCTAGCTTTAAAGTGAATTTGTTGGTTAACAAATTAAGAATATATAATAGTGCATATGCTTATACCTAACAAGTGGGTTGAGATTGTTGACATGTGTAGGTTAAAAGGAGGCTTCTAGAAGACCTTTATGTGGCATTCTAAGGCCAAATTTGAATTTCACTGGAAAGAATCATGGGATCATGAGGATACGTGTCACATCTCCTAATTGTATTGAAACTCTAAGAAGACATGTGTTTTATCAATTCCTATTTTGATTAGGACTCTAGCGGTAGAGGGAGAGATTCATGGACTCTCATTAATGAGATGGCTTTTCATCTTTTTGTATAAATAGGAGATCTCTCTCCTTCATTTCTTAGTCTTAGTCTTAGCTTGGCTTTTTAGTTCTTTATCTTGGAGTTTGTAGTTCTTCTTTGATGGCTTTGGAAAGCTTTAGAGAACTTTGTTATACTTTGTAATTTTGAAGAATTTGAATAAATCATTGATGTTCTCAACATGGAAGGAGATGTGAAGTAGATGTTATGGAGAACATTAGATGTAAGGTAGAGTAGATTTTATTTTGTAATTTTGCTTTGATTTTATTCATTATGTCATTTTATTGCTTTCAAGTTTGATAGTTTAGATTTTCCATTCATGTAATCTTAATTCATGCAAGTGTGTTCAATCGGTTGATTGTAGATTAGTTTTTCTTTACATGTTTTTGCATCAAATAGTGACA
>APFE031133175.1:0-12391 GCA_000404065.3 Pinus taeda
CTCATACAAACCTTTGAGAGTGTCCCATGTCGCCTTTGAAGTTTCACAGTCCTGAATGTGAGGAATAATATTGTCCTTCACTGACATGCGTAGTAGCACCCTTGCTTTCATTTCACGCTTCTCCCAATCTTGAGTGGCAGTAGGAGGTTGAGGCTTGGTCTCGTCACCTTTGACAATCGGCCAGAGATTGTATGCCTGCAGTACTGTTATGATCTTAAATTTCCAATTGACATAATTTTCGCCATCAAGTTTTGTAGACTCATTTAAATATGAATCTGCAAGAGGATTAGCCATTTCTCCACCAACTTCAACCCACAGCCCAACAAAAAATCTTTCAAAGAAGAGCTTCGATTTTGGGTTTATCCTCTGCCCTTTATCAACCAATCCAGGCAAGCGAAATGTTCAAATCAGCAAGCAAAAAAAATATTGGGCTAATCACGGACCGAGGGAAAAAGCCAAAACACCAAAACAAAATAAGGCAAAACGAGAAGGGGCTATTCACGGACTGTAAGCCAAAAAAATCTCGCTTTCTGAATACACGAGATGTGTTCGTTCCAAAGGAAAGAGGCCCGCAGGTTCAAAAAGAATGACAGTACTCTGCGTATCTTTTAACCTCTACAGCAAATAAAAGGAAGGGAAAAAAAAAACGCAGGCTTGCAATCAAATTGGCTTCGGGAATGTTCGAACAGCGAACAGAGTGAATCTTTTGCCTATGCTCGAGCCCTAACAATGTCAACAAGTATCTTATTTTATTGAAATCTTTAACAAGATGTCTCTGAAAAAAAAACTAGCTTTCAACTTCCAAGACTAGCTATTTAAATCTGATACGAAGCGTGGGAGATATAAGCCTCTGGTTAATAAATAAAAAATGATCACAGTGATTGAAGGGAGTTTGTTACCAGGCAGTCACTCTTGCTGGCGGCTCTGCAACGGACAGCTCCAGCAAGTGGAAACAGCTCGTTCTCTGCCAGGATCGGCTCTTAACAAGAGCTCTCTTCCTCCAAATGACAACTTCAGAAAACAGTAGCACACTCTAATGGCAGAGTGGCTCTGATACCAAATTACAAATTACAACAAGAAACTATAACAAAGACACAGGTGGAAACACCAGCAAAAGTGAGACAAAGCTCACACAACTTCATTAATTCATTTGCTCAATTAAATCACACTTATATAGGAAACTCATGCAACCAATTCCTAACCACTCACAACTAATTCTGTTCAACTACTCATAACTAATTCTGTTCACTCCAATAACTAATTCTATTTCTGCATTAATTCTCACACTCCAGCACCTTGCTTTGCTGTGACTTTGCTTGCCATATGCTTATTACTACTTATACCATAGAAAAGACCATCTCATTAGTACAGGCACCTGGGCGCGTTTCATACGTGGGTGCTTGGTGCATCCATCCATGTGGGGTGTAATACACCCACCTATAGGATAGTAATTTTTTTTAAATTTATGTTAATTTTTATATTAATCCATACGAGCATACATAAGGATTACTGGTTAATTTTAATAATTCTTTGGGTCCCATTACTTCAACCTGGAAAGTTAAAAAGGTAATGTAATTCTTTTTGCGTTATCGGAAAAGTTTCTGGTGGATAGCTGATATGACGGAGATTTATTACTGGCGCTACTAGCGCTTTACACTTGGCTCTAGTATTTATTGCCGTCGGTTCTATCACGTGGAGGGGTGAGGTTTGCGTACACTCTGGTTTCGTGCCCTCGATCTCTCCACCTTCATCGACGGCATGGGCGTTTAGTTGCCCATCTGTGCTGTAACGATATGCTCCTCCTTTGTTTATTTAGAGGCACAAAGTTTCCAAAAACATTTCTGTTCAATCCATGCATCAACTCCGTCTTACCTTCGATGAGCCCGTCTAGAACTCCTTCGCGCCGCCTAGATGCTGAAGGTTCTTCACTCTACCGAGCTTCGGACTTGGAATCTGCTTTGGATATTACAGCTCTGTCTTTTGGTAAGAATGTTATCATGCAAATAATTTTAAATAAATCGTTTTTCTTTCTCCCTTACAAGTTTTCCGTTTGGTATTTGTTCCAATATTCTAATGGGTTTCTCACTCAGCTTTGTTCCATGGTCGAGAATTATGGTGCCGACCTCAAGCAACTGCTCTTGGAGTCTGGTCGATGCATTTCGGCCTTTCAAGTCCTACTACTCCTTAAATTTCCTAACGGGTAAGTCCCTAGCAGTAACACTCCTGTTGATAGTCGAATTTCTGGTTTTGTTGACTATGTGCTCATTCTACGAATGGTAAAAAAAGGAAGGGTTTCTCCTTTTAGTTTTGGGAATGGCCCCGCGGCCCAAGACCTTACATCTACTACTTCTTTCGTTGTCACAGAGATATGGCGAAATTTATACGCCATTCAAGATTTCCCTGCTCCCTCTCGGATCCAAGAAAATCTTGTCCTCAGTGTAGCTATCCCGAACTGAGGCCCTAGTTATCTTGGCATCTTGTATATTTTGATATGCCTTCGGGCTTCTCTTAAATTTCTATGTAAATAATCTATTTAAGGACACTGTGCAGGGTATAAACCTTGATGGAAACTTCTTTGGTTTGTTACAGTTTATTGTTACTGAGCACAAATTGTTGTATATCTAAATTTCCAGATTTAAGTTAAAGTCTTTGCAGCCTAAATGTGTGTTAAATCTAAATATGCTTGCCAAAACCCCGTCGCGTGGTGCGACATCTATTGTAATGGTTTTATGCTTTACTCTTTAGGGTATTGGAACTATGGTGGCATTTCTATGGATAATTCAATGTAATTCTCTTTTAATGCATAGTTTTTGCATCACGAAATACTATTGTATCGATTCTGCGCATTTGTTTTCTTTGCGGATTGTATAGGCCATCTCCTGCATGGGAGCTTGTTGTCTGCTTAGCAAACCTATACTGCATGACGACATTCATCATTGGATCTATCCTAGGATACGGCTAGCCCTCTGTATGAATTCACTTGTGTATTCTTGCTTAAGTTTAATATGCTCCTCAGAGCACTGGTTATACTGATATCTTGTTTCAGCGTGATTGTTCACCTTCGAATGGTTAGGTAGATATAAGATTTGTTGGTCTGTTGAATATATACATATGGTTACGTGGTTTGCTTTGCTATCATTTACTAGTCTTTGTTGCATGCTACATGAAAGAAAAAGGGTTTTGTTTCTTCTTTTTTTTTTTTAGTTGGAACCCTTGCAAAAACTATTTTTGCCATCTCAACATTTTCTTCAGAATCTTGTAAATGTCGTTCTGCTAACTGCGCACTAAGGCTATAAATTTATTCCTTAAAACTTACTACATTTCTTTGCATACAGACGTAATTAAGGAGAAATCTTCTAAACAGTCAAATTGTTGCCTACTGTGTGAGTTTTGTCCACTATGGGGTCGGTCTCTTGTCTTTCAGGTTCTGTTATAAATCTTTGAATTTTCTTGCTTATATATATTTTTTTAATAATAGACCCTGTAGACTCCCCTCAAAGTTATCTCCTAATTCTAGTATAAGGGAAACTCTTCACAACCACTAACTCTTACTATAGTAAAGATAGTTTTGAGGGAGACACCTATTTCACCCCTACTGTTTAGTGTAAAGGGAACCCTTCGTACCCTTCTATAACAGAAATGTGATTCAAAACAAAATTCACCAGCTATTCTTTTCCAAGGAATTCTTTACATACCTGGTATTATTCGCTGTTAAAGATCTTCCCAAAGGTCACCCAAACCTGGGTTTGCTACCAATCAACTGCCCATCTATGATATTCGTATTTCGAGACTAGAATCTCCCCTCTTGCTCACTTGCTAGACCACTGTCTTCCGCAAGTTGCTTGCATAGTGTACAAGGCTACCTGATCATCACCAGACTTAGCCTTCCTCTTTCTTTTTTGCCTGTCCCCACAGCACAGAGTTTTCCTTCCCTTTCCTCTTTTCCCCAGTTAGGGGAGGTAATTAGAGTTGCTCTCACAACAACCATTTCTTTTCTTTCTTTTTCAAGAGGACCTCTTCATCCTTGAAAAGTTACAATCCTTTAAAGAAAACACTTTTTATCTCTCATAATGAAAAACAAATATATTTAAATTTCAAACAGATAATAATATCAGGTTCATTTTATATTTACCACAATAAACCAAATATTTACATCTTTTTCCTCGGGCATTACATCTTCCCCCCTAAGATTGGACATCGTCCTGATGTCCTTCGGCCATTAACAACCCTGGATAAGCTCTTTTCATAAGTTCTTCATCTTCCCAAGTGGCCTCGTCAGGCCCGAAGTGTTGCCACCGCACTTTAACTTGGGTAATAGCCCGTTTCCGCAACATTACTTCTCTCCAATCGAGGATGTTCAACGGCTCGACCAATATTTCTCCTTCCTTTTCGACCTGAAACAAACGACATCTTAAATCAATTTTTTCCTTTACAGAATTCATTTAAGTTGATCTACCAGGTTATTCCTTACCTGTATATCCTGCTAGCTAATTACATGCTTAGGATCGTAAACGTATTTTTGTAATACGAAAACATGAAAAACGTTGTGGACCCGTATGTGACTTGGCAGAGCGAGCTGGTATGCTACCAGCCCGATTCTGGCCAAGACCTAAAAAGGTCCACAGAATCAGGGTGCCAACTTAGTGCACCCACTCCATTGTAATATGCTCTTTTCTCCTCAAATCCTCAAATACACATGATCTCTGACTTGATACTCCTTAAACCTCCTTTTCCGATCAACAAAGTTCTTTTGCCTATCTTGAGCTACCTTTAGATTATAACGTACCTTTTTAACTAGTTCCTCCATTTCCTTAAGCATTTCAGGACCTAACATCAATCTGTCTTCTGGTCCACCCCAGCTTGAGGGGGTGCGACACTTCCGCCCATACAATACTTCAAATGGGCTCATCTGCAATGATGTATGATAGCCATTGTTGTATGCAAACTCAACCAAGTGCAAGTAGTCCTCCCACTTAGTTGGTTGTCGCATCGCATATGCTCTTAACATGTCTTCCAACACCTGGTTCACCTGTTCAGTTTTCCCATCGGTTTGAGGGTGATAAGCCGTGCTAAAGTTCAGCTGAGTCCCCAATTCTTCAAACAATGTTTCCTAGAAGACCGATGTAAATTTTACATGACAGTCTGAGATTATTGTCTTTGCTAACCCATGTAGTTTAAATATATTTTGCATGAAAATATAGGTGATTTGCACAACTCTGTAAGCAAATTGTACAAGTATAAAATGTGTTGACTTCCTTAGCTTGTCCACCACGACCATGATGGAGTCGTTATTTTTCCTTGACTTAGGCAAACCTGTTATAAAATCCATAGAGATGGTTTCCCACTTCCATTCTGGGATGAGTAATGGTTGTAATAACCCCCATAGGTATTGCTGTTCTGCTTTTATTTGTTGGCATTCCAGACGTCGTGCCAAATATCCAAACACATATTTTTTCATACCCAGCCAATAATATTCTTTTCGAAGTGCAGTGATCATTTTTTGATATCTTGGGTGTCCAGCATAATGACTCTTATGATACTCATCCATTATTAGACTTTTAATGTTGTTTTGATTGGGCACATACAACCTTTTCTTGTAATACAATAGTCCGGCAGCATCCAAAGCATAATCTGACTATTTTTCTTTGCTAGTTGGTTGTTGAATTTGCTGTTTTATTTACTGGTAAACAGTATCTTGTTCTGTTGCCTTTTTAATCATTTCACTAAAGGGGCTTTTCCCTTCACAGCAAGAAATCTCGTATAAGCATTGCAATTTCCGACTCAAAGTGTTTGCCACCCGATTCTTTTTCCCTTTTAAATGCTTGATCTCAAAGTCAAAACCACTCAAGAAATCCACCCACTGTGCTTGCCTTGTATTTAAGGTGGGCTGGCTAAAATAATTGATTAGACTGTGATGATCCGTCAACAATAGAATTTTTTTTCCCATAAGGTAGTGTCGCCACATTTTTAAGGTGTGAATGACGACTGCCAACTCTAAATCATAAGTGGAGCATTTCTGCTCATGTTCTTTTAATTTTCTTGATTCATAGGCTATCACTTTCCCTTCCTACATTAACACACCTCCTACACCTTCCTTACTTGCATCCATGCACACCACATAATCTTTGTTGGGATCAGCTATGCTTAAAATGGGTGGCGTGGTGAGAAGATATTTAAGTTGTTTGAAACTTTTTTGACATTCAGGGGTCCATCTGAAAGTCCTTTCCTTTTTCTGTAAGGAAGTGATTGGATAAGCTACTCTTGAAAATCCTTCTACAAACCATCTGTAATAGCCTGCTAGCCCCATGAAAGATCAGATGTCTGCCACATCTTTGGGTACCAACCATTCCATTATGGTCCATATCTTTTCGGGATCCATTACGATTCCTTTGTTAGTGATTATATGCCCCAAATATTGTATTTTCTCTTTGAAGAATTCACATTTGCTGAACTTAGCATATAATTGGTGTTCTCGGAGGGTTTGCAAGACTAATATAAGGTGCTCCTGATGCTCCTCTATAGTCCAAGAATAAATCAGTATATCGTCAATACAAATCAGCACAAACTTATCCAAATATTGATGAAATACATTGTTCATCAGACACATAAAGGTTGCGAGGGCGTTGGTCAACCCAAATGGTAACACTACAAACTCATAATGGCCATATCTTGTTCTAAAAGCTATCTTAGCTATGTCTTCCTCTTTAATTTTGATCTGGTGATACCTTGATCGCAAGTCAATCTTTGAGAAAGTTGTTGCCCCTTTTACTTGGTCAAACAGTTCATCAATACGGGGTAGAGGATGCTTATTTTTGATCAACAATTTGTTCAGCTGGCGATAATCCATACACGTGCGAAGAGTCCCATCTTTCTTCTTAATGAAGAACACTAGGGCTCCCCAAGGTGACACTCTGGGGCAAATGTAGTTTTTGTCTAACAGCTCCTGCAATTGCATTTTTAGCTCCATCAATTCTGGTGTGCTCATTCTATAGGGTGTTCGGGACACCAGGGCTGCACCTGGTACCAATTCAATGGTAAAATCTATGTCTCTTTTGGGTGGCAGGCCGGTGATCTCTTCTAGAAACACAGCAGCAAAATATTGGATCATATGAATGTTTTCCAATGTGGCTATTTTATCTTTTGAGTTGGCATAACCCACTTGGATGACATAAATCTCACATCCTTTCTGAATGCATTTTGCTAACTCGGAAGCAGTTATGGGCTAAATCTACACTGGCCACTTAATTATGTGCATCTCTTGCTTTATTCCAAACTCGTCTTTATAACAGATAGTCTTAGTTTTACGATTAATTATGGACCAGTGTTTTTCTAACTAGTCCATACCAATCAGCACATCATATGAACCAAGGGGAAGCACATTTAAATCTGCCGTCACTAGCTGTCCTGCTATTTTTAAGGAGCAACTGTTGACCTTAGCAAGTACCCATCTCTTTGCCCCTATTGCCAACTGTACTAGCCAAGGGTCCTTAAATTTAACAGGTTGCAATTTACAATGCTCAACAACCTTAGGACTAATATAACTTAATGTAGCTCCCGGATCAATTAAAACAGTTACAACAAGGTCTAAGAGTTTACCTTCAAATTCTACCATGGTTGGCTAGTACTCCGCTTGACGATCTTCTAGAGCAGCTTTTATCTTTGGTAGACTCTGTCCTACATCGCCAATTATAGATGCTTCGTAGACTTGGGAAACCTATTCGGTTCCTTTTCGTTGGGGAAAATTTTTCACGTAATGGGGTCCACCACAGCCCAAACATTGCATTGGAGGCCTTGTTGTCCCTTCGTTGTCTATTTTCCCCGGTGGTTTAGTGGTTCTGGACTCAATGGGGGGTTTTAATCGGAGCGAATTCTTCTGCATATTTATGTTGTTTAGCCCCTTGGTGTATCCTTTGTTACCTCCACCTCAATTACCTTTAGTATTTCCAGCCAGCTTGCTGCTTTTCTTATCGACCCATTTCTTACCCATGATTTCTCCCCTATGCTTGTTTTGCTGGTAGCAAATTCGAGCTCTACGTATAGCCTTGTCCATCGTCTTTGGGTTGTCAAATTCGATTCTTTCCCTCATGCTCAAAGGTAGATTACTGACGAACCTCTGTACTTTAGCCTTTTCCTCTTTAATATAAGGCACATAACAGAGCAATGAAGTAAAACGAGTGATAAATTCATCCATAGTTTGATGTCCCAACCGCAGGTCATGGAACTCCCTTGCCTTCTCGTCATAGAAGCATTCAGTCAAGTTTCTTTCCTTAAGGTATCTTTGAAATTTTTCCCAAGTGATATTCTATTCACTTACTCCTCTTACCATCTTAACTTCTTCCCACCACAGGGTAGCTTTTCCCTGTAATTGGAAGATGGCCAACCGTGCTTTGAGGTTGTGATCGTATTCATATAGCTGGAAATATTTGTTCATATTAATCAACCACGCTTTAGCTGCTTCTTCCTGTTCTCCACCAAAGTGTGGCAATTTGATCTTAATGAATTCCCCTTGCAACTCTACCTGTTGCCTTTTCGATGTCTATTGTTTAGAAGCATTATCAGATCGTTCCTCCTCCCTTCCTTCTGACTCTTCGAGTTCGGTGTGGTGATTCTGCTCTTTTGAAATTCTTTGCTACTTAGCACTAGGATTCGGAGGATGCTAATTCTGTTTATTGGACAGGCCTTTTATAATCCTCTCTTGTTCCATAGTTAACCTTGTTGTATCCTCTCGTAATTGGGCCATTTCATTTTTCAACTCTTGTATTGTCTCCAGAATTGCCAGATATGTGTTGTGAGCCTCCTCTCCAAGCCGTACCGATAATTCGGGGTTATTTTTAGGACCAGTTGTAGGGCCCTGCCCCACCAAAAACCTACGTGATGCACTGTCTGCTCTTCCCATATTGCCAGCCTTCTATTTTCATGTACTTAACATAAGAAAAATAATAGAAGAAGGGTCAAGCATTAACTATTTTTCTTTAACTGCTCAATAGAGTCGAAAATAAATTGTATGTACTTCTGTCTATCAGTTTCAATTCCCAGAGGCCACAATTTTTGTTATTAGGCTCTGATACCACTTGTAATACACCCCCCTAAAGGATATTAATTTTTTTTTTAATTTATATTAGTTCTTATATTAATTCATACGTGCATACATAGGATTACTTGTTAATTTTAATAATATACGTGCATACATAAGGATTACTTGTTAATTTTAATAATTCTCCAAGTCCCATTACTTCAACCTAGAAAGTCAAAAAAGGTAATGTAATTCCTTTTGTGTTATTGGAAAAGTTTCCGGTGGATAGCTGATATGACAAAGGTTTATTATTGGCATTGCCAACTCTTTACACTTGGCTCTGGTATTTATTGCCACCGGTTCTATCATGTGAAGGGGTGAGGTCTGGGTACACTCTGGTTTCGCACCCTCGATCTTCCCACTTTCATCGACAGCATGGGTGTTTAGTTGCCCATCCAAAGGTTGTGTTGTAATGATATGCTCCTCCTTTGTTGATTTAGAGGCACGGAGTTTCCAAAAATATTTCTCTTCAATCCATGCATTAGCTCCATCTTACCTTCAATGAGCCTGTCCAAAAATCCTTCGCGCCGCCTAGATGCTGCAGGTTCTTCACTCTGCCGAGCTCGGACTTGGAATCTGCTTTGGATATTACAACTCTGTCTTCTGGGAAGAATGTTATCATGCAAATAATTTTAAATGAATCTTTTTTTCTTTCTCCCTTACAAGTTTCTCACTTCGCTTTGTTCCATGGTCAAGAATTATGGTGTCGACCTCCAGCAACTACTCGTGGAGTCTAGTCAATGCTTTTCAACCTTTCAAGTCCTACTGCTCCTTTAATTGCCTAACGGGTAAGTCCCTAGCAGTAACACTCCTATTGATAGTCGAATTTTTGGTTTTGTTGACTATGTGCTTGTTCTACGAATGGTAAAAAAAAGAGGGGTTTCTCATTTTAGTTTTCGGAATGGCCCTGCGGCCCAAGACCTTACATCTACTACTTCGTTTGTTGTCACAGAGATATGGTGAAATCTATACGCCATTCAAGATTGCCCTGCTCACTCCCGGATCTAAGAAAATCTTGTCCTCGGTGTAGCTATGTCGAACCGAGGCCCTGGTTACCTTGGCGTCTTGTATATTTTGATATGCCTTCGAGCTTCTATTAATTTGCTATGTAAATAATCTATTTAAGGACACTATATAGGGTATAAACCCTGGTGGAAACTTCTTTGGTTTGTTACAGTTTATTGTTACTGAGCATAAATTGTTGTATATCTAAATTTCCAGATTTAAGTTAAAGTCTTTGTGGCCTGAATGTGTGTTAAATCTAAATATGTTTGCCAAAACCCCACCGCATGGTGCGACATCTATTGTAATGTTTTTGTTCTCTACTCTTCAGGGTTCCGGAATTATGGTGGCATTTCTATGGATGATTCAATGTAATTCTCTTTTAATGCATAGTTTTTTCATCACATAATACTATTGTATTGGTTTTGCACATTTACTTTCTTTGCGGATTGTATAGGCCATCTCCCGCATGGGAGCTTGTTGTCTGCTTAGAAAACCTGTACTACACAAAGACATTCATCTTTGGATCTAGCCTAGGATACAGCGAGCCCTCTGTATGAATTCGCTTGTGCATTCTTGATTAAGTTTAATATGCTCCTCAGGGCTCTGGTTATACTGATATATTGCTTCAGCATGATTGTTCACTTTCGAATGGTTAGGTAGATACAAGATTTGTTGGTCTGCTGAATATATACATATGGTTACGTGGTTTGCTTTGCTATCATTTACTAGTCTTAGTTGCATGCTACAGGAGAGAAAAAGGGTTTTTTTTTTTTTTTTTGGTAGTTGGAACCCTTGCGAAAACTATTTTTGCCATCTCAACATTTTCTTCAGGTTCTGTTATAATTCTTTGAATTTTCCTGCTTATATTTTTTTTAATAACAGTTCCTGTAGACTCCCCTCACAATTATCTCCTAATTCCAGTATAAGGGAAACTCTTCACAACCACTAACTCTTACTATAGTAAATATAGTTTTAAGGGAGACACCTATTTCACCCCTACTGTTCACTGTAAAGGGAACCCTACGTACCCTTCTATAATAGAAATGTGATTCAAAACAAAATTCATCAGCTATTCTTTTCCTAGGAATTCTTTACATACCTGGTATTACTGGCTGTTTAAGATCTTCCTGTAGGTCACCCAAACTTGGGTCTGCTACCAATCAACCACCCATCCATGAGATTCATCTTTCGAGACCAGAATCTCCCTCCTTGTTCACTTGCTAGACCACCATCTTGCACAAGTTGCTTGCATAGTGTGTAGGGCTATCTGATCATCACCAGACTTAGCCCTCCTTCTCTTTCTTCTCTGCCTGTCCCCACAACACAGATTTTTCCTTCCCTTTCCCCTTTTCCCCTGGAAACCCTTCTAGTTAGGGGAGGTAGTTAGGGTTGCTCTCACAACAACTGTTTTTTTTTCTTTTTCACGAGGACCTCTTCCTCCTTGAAAAGTTACCATCCTTTAAAAAAAACACTTTTTATCTCTCATAATGAAAAACAAATATATTTAAAGTTCAAACATATAAAAATATCAGGTTCACTTTATATTTACCACAATAAACCAAATATTTACATCTTTTTCCCAGGGCATTACATGGGGGAAGAAGGGCAAGAATTTCAAGCAAGCATAGCGAGCCTAATGCTATAGATAGAGAGTTCAAAAAGGCCTTTTAACCTTTCCTTGAAAATAGTGGGGAGGGGAGAGGGCTCATTCCTCCATTATAATGAATTTATCCACACTGGTAGAGTGCACGAATAGGTTACACCACACATCGGTGGTAGGGGCATGTTGCTTGTCCAATAGTTTTATGTTTCAACAACTTTTGAGGGTTTCTATACAGCTCCATGCTTTGCAGGTGTCATACAGATTGAATAACGATGGAGGGCTGGGCTATCCTACTAAGGTAATAACAATGACGACACTTCTAAAAAGTTTTAGCTTGCCCAGTACTTGTATGCTTCTATCTACTTTTGAAGTTTTGATGCAATGCCGTACGATTGAATTATAAGTTAACAATAATGGAAGATTGTCATCATGACCGACGAGAATTCTAAGAAGTGGTTTTGTTAGTTAGAATTTTTTTTGTTACTGTTGGCTATAATGTTTATATTTAATAATATTAAATATTATGTAAAATTTTACATATTTTTTATTTGGAAAAATTATTATGATTTAGTTGTCAAATCAATAATGAAGATAGTTATTTTTAACTATAAAGGCAGACTAACTCATCATTATTATTCAGAAAACTACACTGAAAACTCACACTCACTAGTAATCCATAAAAAAATAGAGTTTCACTCCTACAAAATATC
>APFE031133179.1:8494-30853 GCA_000404065.3 Pinus taeda
TCTTTGTTTATTCCAAATAATGCAAATTCCATACTCCCTCCAAATTCCAAAGAAAATACTTGTATAGAAAGAAAAAATAAGCTTTATTTGCTCACTAGTAATCCCTCCAAATTCCAAAGGAAACCCTCCTTGTATAGAAAGGAAAAATAGTAATATATAAAAGTGAATTTAATGAAACTAATTAAAAATTAAAAATCAATAAAATTTGTTTGTTAAGTTGTGCTTGTTACATAAGTTTGAATTTTGGAATACAAATACTTTAAACAAAGTTATATGTGAAAGTGGGTATGTTTCGTTATATGTGAAAGTGGTATGTTTCGTGATCTTTACAATATATGTATATAGTGAATTGGTTAAATTTAAGGAAATATTGAAAAAAAGGGTAAAGTAATGTCACAATTGATTATCTTATTTTTGTATCTAAAGTGTCATAATTTCTTGATTATTTTAACTTTCTTTGTATCTATTTCGTATAAAGAGGGATAAAAAGATATTAAAGGTTAAATTTTCTGATATTCAAAAAATCAAAAATTAAAATGAATTTACAATTTTTTTTATTAAATGTTTTCAAATAACCTAAAAAGTAACCATGACTTGATTTCTTATTTTTAATGGATATAAATATCTTAAGATAACTATGGAGTCGATGCTAGTTTAGTTTCCACGAGTTACTAGAAAAATAATTAATAGTTTAGTTATCACATTATTGCATAGATTATTTGCGTTTTTATGAAGTTATGTCTCTAGGTTTTATATATTTCGCCTTGTTTTAAGTAGCCTTATTTGATGGAGTGACTTGCCTTTACAACACTTATGTTCTTACTATGGCTTTGCCATGAGCCTCCTCAACAAATCTTATAGTTATATTTTAGCCATTGTATTATATTTATATTAAAGCTTGTTGACTATGTGAAATTGCAATGAGATTAAATCAATCAATGGGGTTGTAGAGAAAGCAACCAAATGACAACCAACTATAGAGTAGGGTATTTTTTAAGGATTCAAATATTATGCATGTGCATAGTATTATAGACAACTATTCTGGTTTGAAAAATCACACATATAAAATATAGAAAAACATTCAATAAAAACATGTAATTTACTATTAAAATTGTAAATTGTTGTCGAATATCATCAATTTAATTTTATATGTGTAAAGAATAGGTGAATTTTGAAACAAATGGGAGTTTTTTTTAGAAAATATCCAAAAAATAGTTAATTGGCGAAATTTCACCCCTACGAATTTCCATGTTATAGGGCCCTATAAAAAGGGTCGCTTTGCAATGACATCACTTGTGAGTTGATCCATTGTTTATGGGTAGAATCTTATTTCTTATTGTTATTCTTATGCTTCCAACAAGGGAGATATTAATAGACATTAACAAAGACACAATAAGGACTTGACTTGAGGAAATCACTCTTCAATTAAGAGGTCACAAGTGAAGGTATCTATTATGCTAACATCATATATGGCTTGTAGCTAGCCTCACTTTTTTTTCACAAGCACATGCATGAGCATGCCATTGGAAAGACTTAAACCCTGGCGGGGGCAATAACAATTCCCTGCTTTCAAACACCTTGTCATTGTTAACTTATGTTAGTTTATTTTATTTTATTTTTATTTCTTATTATGCTCCATTTTTTCTCTTCACTTTTTCATTTTGAACTTCATTTTTTCTTTTGTTTTAAGTTTATATAGTTATGTTACATTACACATCTCATTCGTATTGGCCTATATAGAGCTCATTACTTCTCTCGATGCAAGAACATGCTTGCCATGTGAGGTTTCCCGTTGAGAATGAACTTGATGTTGAGATCACAAGTGGAAAGAGGGGATAGAATGGTATAAAAAATTCCAAAACTATAAAAGAGAACAAATACCACTGAACATTGTGTTGTAGTTGTCTATTAATGCATTAGAGATAGAAAGATAAAGTGCATGCATGAGAGAAAAGCCAGAGAAGAAAGAAGAACACAACAAAATGTTTTAGGTGTTTGTAGTCTTAAACATTTTATATTGGAGAACCTTGACTCAATAATAAAAAAATATGATATATGAATGAGGGTTGAATTGTGTATCTATAGACAACTCAAGTAGGACATCCTCCCAAGAAGAATTATGGGTCCACAAAAGTAGGACACACTTCCCAAGAGGGTTATTAACCTGTGATATCAAAGTTGACTAGGTCAACCTTAACCACTCCTAATAATATAATAAAATAATAAGGTGTGGCCTTAACTATTATTACAAGTACACTAATGATACACAAGAATGGTTTGTGGCCACGCTTATAGAGCACAACAATAATTCCAACACTTCCCTTTCGGGTGAACATGGAGCTATGAGGATAATTCATTACAACACAAGATTTAATCTCTCCCCTAATGTTTAGTAAGGGGCCACATCCTCCCTTGAAATCCATATCACCCACACCAACAGGATTCCATGACTTAGTAAAAGTGGCCTCTAATAGAAGCAGTGAAGTCAATGTTGGTCACATGTTGGTGAGTTGGATTAGTGAAAGAGGCCAAGTGTAAAACATCCATAGTAAGCTGAAATAATAAAGAGATAAATCCATTATATCATGTTGGTTGGAGGTACAAGGAATGGTTCATGTTGTACTTGGGGATGAGGTGGTTCAAAATAACACAATCAATAAAGAATAACATCATAATATGGGAAAGTAAAGATCCAATGTAGTACATTGAGACTCATGTTGAAGAATATGCAATAAATAATGTAAAGGATATTACAAATCTATGAGTAAAAGCTCCATCAAGGAGAGTGAGTAGGCGCAATCACCCTTCCATGTGAACAAATACTCATAGGCCATGAATGTCACTATGAAACAAATGTTGTTCTGTAGCATCACAATAAACCAAAATATCCCCTATGAAATGTGGTGGGTCAAAGATGATGTCATCACATCTTGAAATTGGTAAGGCCCAATATGAAAAGTGCATCAATATATCTACATATTGTGAAGAATATTCATAGGAAGAAAATAAATGATCCAAGTGGATTGTGAATAGAAACTCCATCAAAGATAACATTTGTGATGGGAGGATCATTTAGATAATATACTAGAACAAGGACCCATGTGATTACCCCAAAAAATCTTGAAGTGCAAAATTGATTGAGTCATACCTTGATCAAGGGTTTAGAAAAATAGATCTAACCCATATGCAAGGAGCATAATTGTGCACTATAAATCCCTATTGCAATTGTTACTCCTACAATATTTTCATTTCCTTGAAGACAATTAAAACAAGACTTGAGGATACAATGCTTATTATGATGTATAAAGTTCCTTTGTATCAAAGTTGCTTAGATATAAGTTGCCTTGTTGACTAGGGAGACGAGTCATTTGGTTTAGCAAATAAGAAGGCTCTATAAAATCTTTCAAAAAATCCCCTATATAGACAAAAGAATGAGATATTACTAGATTTTTCATGTAATCTGCAATGTATTATTCATATATATACAACATGAAAATCCTTAGCCAAAAACACAACGCTAGATAAATATCATTACAAACAATGACAAGAAGATAGTGTTGGATTTTGAAAGAAGGGAGAAATGCTAGGAAGGAAAAGTTTTTCTTGTAAAAAGGATATAAATTATTGGATATACCCAAGAACCTATAAGATACGAATCCATTATATATAAAAAAAATTATATCTAAACACATAACCTCATAGTGATGATGACAAAAAATCTATACGAAACGTTTAAGTGAGCCATGAAAGAAATAAGCTATATAACTTTTTGAATTTGTTAATGTTGTGAGCCCTTGAATGTTGGTTAAAACCCTAATATAAAACCTAGGCAAACTTAAAAAAGAGATGAGCAAAAAACCTTTTTTTATATTCCCTTAGGTAATGCCACAACCAAATTCTTCAAATCAATCTCAAAATAAGAGGTTGAAACAAATCAACTAGTTGTAAAATAGCCAACGCAAACAACTAAGAAGAAACCCTAGTTTTCAGTATTAAAATTGGTGGACAAATCTCTATAATTAGTGCATAAAATAGGCTCCAAAAACCCTAAAAAGGTATTTTCTAGCTAGTAAAACAATATGGAACCCAACCCTAAAATTCCTTTGATTTTGTTCTCTTTCAAATGCCACAAGTTTGATCACAAAATGATGAACACCCAAGAAGAAATCCAAATAGCATTGAAATAAGTAGAAAAGGTTTAAACTTGCTTGAATAAGATCCCAAGAAAGAGGGTATCAAATAGAACCAAAAACACCAATTCAAAATCCTACAATAAAAAGAGAAACATCATCACTAAATTAGCATGGTGGAGTTTTCCATCACTACATTAAAGAGAGAAAGATCAAGTGCAAAAGTGAAAGAAAAGCTAGCTAAGAGACAAGAGTGGGCAACAAAGGTTTGGGTGCCTGTAGGATCAAACACTTTATATTAGAGAGCCTTATCTCAATGATCAAAAAGTGACATACAAATAAGGTTTGTACACAACTCAAGTAGCATATTCTCACAAGAGGGGTATTGGGCATACATAATTAGGGCACACTCCCTAAGAGGGTTAATTGAGCCTACATATCAAAGTTATCTAAGATCAATTTAACTACACCTTGTAATACAATAAAAGAATAGAGTATGGCCTTAAACACATTTCCAAGTGTAACACCCTCCTCCCACATTTACCCAAGTTAACCGATCTACTAGGGTAAACATGTGACAAGAGGCTACTACAATTTGATTCAACTCCCCATGTATAGTTAAGGAAGTGGAACCGACACACACAAGTAATATAACCTTCTACACATACCACAAAGCCTACAGGAGCCAACCAACCCTTCCAGACGATCAATCCCTGCAACAACTTCACACTTCGCTACCCTAGAGCTTCAATTGTTCCCATGACATGGGTATGCATGCGACTGGGGCCCTCCAGTCGCTCTCATAGAACGGGTATGCAAGTGACTGGGGTCCTTTTCAGCTAGTTTTGAGCCTGCAACCCCAGATTCTGTGCCACTTTTTTAGGGCCAAGACTCAGGTGTAACAACCCCTGGTTAAAGTTCATGTAAAAAGTTAATAAATGCAAAATAAGACCACGATTAAGGGACATTTATTCCAAGTTGAATGTTGGGCAAAGATATCCTAGTGGGCATCACTAGATGTGTTTATGGCTAAGGGAAATTGGCAAAGGAAATGGCTAAGGCATTAAAAAGGCAAAAAGGTATATTAGCGCATTTATTTATGAAAATAATGGAAAATGAAGAAAATAGAGTCCTCATTGATAAAAAGGCTTCTGAGGATCAGTTCATGGCTTTTGGTCTGTTTAGTTTTGGAGCTCTCTCATTATTCTCTCTCTCACACACTCTTGGACACTTAGAGTTTTCTTGGAGCATTCTAGATTTGGAGCAAGGAAGGGAAAAGCAAGCAAAGGAAGGGCAAGAAAAGGAAAGGAAAGCAAATATCAAGCAAGGAGGAGTAGGATCAGGCAAATTCAACGAAAATACTTGCAGGTAACATATTGAATGTGTGATTTCCTAGCTGGTTTTGACATGCATGACTTTGCATGTTGGTATGTGGTTCTCTTGTTATTGATGGCATGGTTTTTCTAGGTTATGACAATGGTTTTCAACCTTTCCTTGCCTTTTTATGGATAGCCATAGTGTGATGGGATTGTTTTCTCAATTTTGAGCTTTGGAATTACCAGATGGTTTCGGAATCTGGGGCCGAGGTGGTCTCAAGAAAATTCCCAAAGGCCTAGGAATCCCTTGACCGGTTTTGGCGGGATACACAATAAATCCTAAGGGTGGTGTCTCGATTTAGGGCCTAGTGATCTAGTGTGGATTGCGATAAAGCTTGAAAGATAAGGAGACAAAAAATCCCTCAAGGATAGTGATGGAGTCTAAAGGCATTCCAAGCTCGGTTTGGTTTTGTGATCTCAGTGCCGATTTTGGTGAGGGTGGAGATGTTTTAACCTCTAGATTACCTTGGTTGTTTTTGGATTGGTTTATCCATGAGATCCCACATTCATACTTGGAATATGGCATGGGGGTGACTGGATGAAAGAAAGATTTGGTTTAGCTATGTCTATGGTCGGGTGGTATGTGGAAGTCTCGAATCTGGTCGACTATTGCCTATGTTTAATAAAAGCTAAGTTCTCTTGCTTTTGTACTTGTTATTATGTAGCCTTAATGGTTGTTATCTCATTATTATTTACATGATTTAATACTGGTTATTTGACTGGTTATACTCATGGTTATTTCATGTATTTACTTGTAACTGAAAGGATAATGGATGCAAGAACTAATTGTTGTCAAAAAAATTAAGGGAAAAGGGCGGTGATCCTTCTTGTCAAGTCTCATATGAGTTATCAGTCATTTATGCTCTGTCTTGTATTCATTTCCTGTAGATTGCATTGATGCCAAGTGTTTGACAGAATTTCAGTACCGGTTGGGGATGGTCAGGCCTAGTCCTGGAGTCAATTTTTGATTGGTAAGTCTTGTTGTCATGTAAATTTTAGATCCTAAAAGCTACAAGGGTTTCTGGGCAGTGACCTAGATTATGGGCTTGAAAAGTGGCACAAATCCTAGAGTCACAAGCACAGGTATGAGGAGAAAAGTCCCCAGATGCATGCATACCCATGTTGTGCGTGCTTATGAAGGTTTTTAGACACACCCTTGTCCATTTCAAGGGAGTGTCCATGGGTTTAGTGGTCTAAAAGCTCAGTGGGACCTAGGGGTTGGTAAGGGGAATGACTGGGATGCATTATGGGAGTCTTGTAGCAGGTGCATAAGTTTTGGTATGGTGGGTTTCCATCGATTCCACTTCCTTAACTAACGCATAGGGAGTCGAATAATCTCATAGTAACTTCTCGTCACATGTTTACCCCAGTTGGTCGATTAGTTGGGTAGATATGGGACGAGGGCGTTACATCAGGCCATTGCCCAAAACTCCATGAAACTTTCAAGAATGAAAAGTAATACTGTAACAATGATACAAATTCAAATACTTGAACAAAGTATTAGTTGGACCCCTACTAGCCATGAAAATCATTTCGTCAACACATGTCACAAATATGCATTCTACAGGTCATAACAATAGATCTGAGCATATGGGTCTCATACTTATCTAAGAATTGCTAAAAAACATTGATGCCTTATCACATTAGCTGCATTATCATCTATTAGGTCATATATTATTTTTTCATTCATTTACAAATCAAAACATGATGAGAGCCATACATCATCACTGTCAGAAAAACATGCTTATAACCAACATATAACCAACAAAAATAACTTGGATACATCAACCATAAAGTCCTCATATGAATCAGTACATTTTCTCATAAAATACCAAGGAGAAATAGTTCTTATTAATGAATGATTAGGCCAACCAGGTTCGGGGCTTCCACGTACCACCCGACCATAGATTGGTTGAACCAAATCTTTCTGTTAGCCAATCACCTTTGTGCCATATTCCAAGCATGAATATGGGACCTATAACCATAATCAACCAGGGCTTCCTAAGGCTACACCACCTCACCAACAACAATAAAACAAGGCTTTAACTCAATCCCCACCGAATCACTAGGCCATAAATAATAAACATACAATAACATGCTTTACCGCAATCCTCACCAAATAACTGGCCAAAACAAGCATAGATGCCACCGGATCTCTCCACCTGCACAATGAGGAATTTTTCCATCCCAACCTCTTGGTTTTACCGTGCATCCCACCATTATCGGTCAAGGGATTCCTAGGCCTATGAGGTATCCACCCTTCAGCTTTACCGTGTATCCTTTCCCGGGTTCTTATGCCCAATCAAGGGTACACACCACTTAGCTTTATCGTGTATTCCGCCATTCATCGATCAATGAATTCGTATGCTCAATTAAGGTGTTCACATTCAGGTTTTACCATGTATCCCATCCTAGGCTTCCTAGGTCTCATGAATAATCCTAGGACCACCCCACTCAACTTCGAGTCCATCCAGCAATCCAGCTTAACCACATACAAAAGAACCTACCACCCCATGGCTATCCGGAAATGGAAAGGCTAGGCCGAAAAACATTGTCACACCTGGCAAAACCCATGTGCATGACCAAAAGAGAACCAAGAACACACATGCATAATTATGCATGCTAAATCTAGCAAGGAAATCACACATGTAAATCAATACCTGCAAATAATCTCGTTGTAGTTGTTAGATCCTGCTCTTCCTTGCTTGAGCTTTGCTTCCTCTTGCCTTCTGTGCTTTTCTTGATCCAATGTTGAAGTGCTCCAAGAAAACTTTGTGTCTAAGAGTGAGAGAGAGAGAGAGAATAGAGAGAGAGCTCCAAAACTAAACTGACAAAAAGGTACCAATTGATCCTTAGAAGCCTTTTTATTAATGAGGCCTCTATTTTCTTCATTTTCCATTATTTTCCTTCATTTTTCTCCTCACATGCAACATGTGACCTTTCACCTTCCTTTTCTCCTAATGTCCATTATTTTCACAAATTAATGCCATTTTTCCTTTCCAAAGCCTTTGTCATTGCCTTTTCCAATTTCCTTGGCCATAATAAACCAAATAAACACCCACACTAGGATGTTTCGTCCAACATTCAACTTGGAATAAGTGTCCCAAAATCGTGGTTATTATTTTGCCTTTATTAACTTTTATTACATAGAATTTTCACTAGGGTTGTTACACCAAGTACCCCAAATAATGTATATGAATAGATTATGGCCATATGACACTACCAATTCTAATACTTGGATCATTGCAATAGTATTTCTAGATCACATCACCATTAAGTATGCCTTTACAGGTAGATGATGAGCACTAAACCATCAAGTAATGTCAAGATTGATTTTAGACGGATGAAAGGAATAGATACCATAGTGAGGAGAAACATCATTGGTTGGGATAGTCAACTTTGAGCAAAGGTAAGAAGTGCGGTGAAGGGGTGAAAGGTAAATAAATTTTTAGTTTTTTGAGATGTTTATATCATTGAACGATTAATTCAACTTGATTAAAATTATATATATTCCAAAAATAACAAATAGGTAGTGGAAACAACTCTTTGGGCATGAACACACTATGTGTGAGAAGTTGTCAGTGGATTGTACTGTGTGAAAATTACCAACCCTTGAGATTGAGTGTCTTGTATTACCTTGTTAGAATTAAAGGCATGCTAGTCCAAATTCAAACTAACTCTAAACACAGATACCATAATTAGATCATATTCATAGATCTCGAGGCAAGCATGTAATGGCTCTTATTGACAACTAGAATAATTGAGCTACAACATAATGGTAAACCTATGGTAGTTTATCCAACTAACCTAGGTTTGATTCTCAATGGACGATGTTTGTGACATTTCCCTAAGTGTCCCTTAGAGTGATGCAAACATGAGCTCCTATTTCGATGAGAAATACATATAAACTCTAGCCAAGATCAAAGGAGGTTTCTATTTTTAAAAACAATGAGAATCATAAAATATAAAATATAATATATAATTTGTTGTTCATATTGTTTCACTTTTCTTTGTTGCACTCCCGTATCTCGTAGTTTGACTTAGATTATTCAAGGATGCTCTTACATTAGTGTAAATGCTTGTAAACACACATTTTCACACTAAAAGATGAACTAGTTTGGCCACTTAGTCCATTGTTTCCAATGGTCAATATATAGCTATGGGTAACCATTCATTTTGCTTGTTATTCAATTTTAACCTTTACATCTCAAGATATTGTCTAAAGATTTACTTTTCCTCTTAGGGCTCCCATTTATCACGATGAGACAATTGTGTTATAGCCATTTGCAATGTTCAAGGCATAATCTTGAATAATTAGTGTTGCACATTCCACAAGAAAACGTAATCGATAATGACACTAAGGCTAGGAACTATGTTTGTTGTCATGCCCAACCTACTTACTTAACCATCACAACTCTCACATTTTGAGAGGGATAAACATATTACATTCATTGAGGGGAGTTGAGCCTAAATAGGGAAATATCATCAATGCGCTCTTGACCAACATAATCAAAGGCTAGCATGGAGGGAAATTTAAAGGTTCATTATTTTCTTTTAGTTTGTAAATTTGGTTTTTATAATCTTTAGAGCTTTTAGATATCCCCTCATAGCATGACAACATAACCAAAGAGATTCTATAATAAGTATTTCTCAAAATAAAAAGAAAGTTTTATAGAGGTGCCAACTTTCTTGGTAAACTTGGGATGTTTTATTTACTTACAAGCTGTTATGACTATAAAACATACATAATATAATTTTTGTGTATGAAATTTCTTGCAATATTATGATCAAAAATATTTCCTAGTGAAGGTAAGGAGGAATTGTAGAGATCTCGGGTTCTCATGGTTGAGGCCTATGTTCAAACTCTGTGGAGGAAATAAATAACGGACTAGCCAACAAGAATTTTCACACAGAAAACGAGCCTTTAAAAATTTCTTCAATAGTAACACATCTAGGGATTTGCAATATCCATTTTTTGCTCTTTGAAATATCTGTAATTAAACTGGTAAAAAAAATTGCATGCATATTTCTTTTTTGTTGTATCGATCATCATGAGTATATATACCATGAAATTGTGAATATTGTACATGTTTTAACTTTTTTCATTTAATAAAAATATGATGATTAAACGCCAAGAGATCATGAGCGCCTATAAGGCCTAGGATACCACAAGAGGGGAAAGGTAAGGGGGTCATGGGGAGTTTATGCCTACATACATATATATTATGTTGTCTAGAATTGTCATTCATTTTTTTCATAAAGTTAGTTATCAAGTCGAAAGAGGTTATGATGAGTGGAGAAAAAAAATCATCAATCTAAGCCATCACTTCCTTACATTCTTAAAACAAGAAAGAAGTAGTAGGGGGGAACTTTCATGTTGGCATTTTTCATGTGTGGAAGAAATGAATTAAAAAGAGGAGGCTTGAGAGGAAAACAAGGAGAAAAAGTTTTAGAAATATAGAGGGTATGAAAAAGGCTACTACCATATAGAATAGACTAAGCATGCAAATGAGCCATTACACCTATTGAAAGAGACATGAAACTAAGAAAAATCTAAAAAAGTTTTGATATATTATCTTGGACCTTTCTATGCCCAAACTGAAGAGCTCTAGACATATGAATTTCTTATGGACTGCTTGCAGAGAAAGAAGTCCTCCTTGTGTTGTGTGGGGCAAGTAATGTGGGTGCCTAAGAGTTTCTCTATCCTCGAGAAAAACTTAACAATGAATTAGTCTTGGTTTGGAATTATTTAGGTTGAATTGATAGCTTTGTTTTTTTTATTTCACCCTAGTGGTATCATCCTATCTAGGTGGTGGTGTCCACGATGGACTACCTATGATTGGATGCAAAATGCTCGATCTTAGCTAGTTTTCTAGTCATCATCTTTCCACATAGAAAAATTCTTTATCTCTATTTTAAAAATGCTTTAATTATTTATACTTTTCTATAGAATCATTATGTGTCACAATAAAGGAATAAATGTTTATGAAATATCAACTAAACTCTATGTAATTATTATTGGTATCTAGTTATATATTCTATTATGAAGTCAAGAATAACTGCCTAAGTTTATGTGTAATGCAAGTTTTCTTTTGTTTGAATAATCCTTATTAGGAGAAACACTAAATGTGCTTGAGATACACTAAGGACTAAAGCTAATAAAATGTTAGTTCACCATGTTCTGTCATTTTATTGCTTCCGTTGAATGTAGCAATATAGATTCCACATTACATAGTGTAGGCCTTGAGCATTATATAAAAAAGTCAGGACATAAAAACATTATCAGAGGTTTGTATAATATGTATAGATTTCCTAGACGAGTCAAAACCCACTCAAACTATTAAAACAACACGATTGGAACTGGTTCATCCTATCATAGTTTGAGGAAATCCTTGAAAATTACATGATGCTTCTGTGTCATTCTTAGTCTTTGTTGTGCTCGTAAGCTTCAATCTAGCTCAATATAGTCCCTGAATTTATTTGCACGAGACAACCTTCAAGTCATGTTCAAGTATATACAAAAGACGGTTGATACTTAATAGTTCTCGATCCTATAATTTTTTCAACTACAATAGCACTTTGATTTTGCAGATTCTTGTTTCATACTATATTAGCTTCATCTTTGAGGGTTAAATTTGGACAATTCTTGATGATACTTTTTTATTAAGAATTCCAAATCTAGATGATCCATGGATTTTGTTAGATATCATGCATACTTTCTTTATATTAGGAAATTCTAGGTTAAGAGGTTGTAATTGCTTTGCAATATATTTCATTTACCTTATTATTAAGGTTTTTGTTTTGATTTTGGGACCAAAAATGTTTGTTATAATATTGAAAGTGTGGGTAGAATTTTTCACAAAAGTTGTTTTTGACTGTAGGCTATAGGTCGTTATATTATGGAAAAGAATGTGATTAAAAAAACTATTAACTATGACAAAAGGAATAATCATTACCCTCGTATGTTTAAATCTCCTAAGGTTAGACTTGTGGACCCTCTCTTGCTTATGGTTTTCACTTATCTTTTACCTATCATTAATGATTTCCAATATGTGGAGAAGACATTCCCTATAATTTGAAGGGCTCCTCGATGTGTAACTCATCAAAATTTGTTTTCATTCATAGTGCTACTGGAGCTAACGAACCAACCTATAAGAATAAAAAGTGCTTGACATTGAACATGCCTTTCCTTTCTTTGAATAATTTTTTTATCACGATCTTCCCTTCTAAAGATAAAATTAAATTGAATCCATACCATCAAATGGCCTATAAATCCTCATGGCCTCTTTGAGATGGTAGGTGATTTTTGTCATGATTAACATTTATTGACTTTGTGAAGGTTTCCGAATCTTATGTTTTGGACTCTCTTCCTTTCCTTGTCCTAAAACATCTCCATTTAAAACTATACACATTGTGGAGATGCACATTTCCTTGTTTGCAACTATTCAAAGTATACAAGGCAAATCGTCCATTCAATATTGAATCCCCTTGACCAATTATGCCATTTAAATCATGAATTTGATCACAAAAGTTTGAGTGCTATAGTATACTATATTGAGATTTGGACATTTGAAGATGTAATAACCTAAAGAATATGGCTTATTGTGGTTCATTTTTGTTGATTTTGCATTCATTTTAGAAATTGCAACATCGAATTTTTCCCATTAATTGTCTACTCACATGTGTTTGCTTTCACAATATCGGGAAAATATTATTTTCCTCCAATTATGATTTGCATGCCTTTGTGAAGGACTTTGATTTTTTACACAAATGTTTGGGAATTGTACTTTTTGCTGATTTGAGGCAAGGATATGACTCGTTATTTGATATTTTGCGTGCTTAATAACTTATAGGCTTAATAATTTGATCCCTTTTTTTTTTGGTTTCATATTACATCCCAATAATGGCTTGCAAATTCTTTTTCCTTCATTTTTCTTTGTCATGCTCATAAATCAATTCAGTTTATACTTTGAAGTTTGGTTCAAGCCTCATTTGAAGTTCTAGTTATAGATGCACCTTTCAAAATGAGATCATAGGCACTAACTCATGCGTGCTACCAATATACTTTTTGATGTTTAGATGGAAAACAATTTATTTGCTAGTGTCCCGATAATAAAATAGCTTATAATAGTGAAATTACAAAGGCTTACTCATATTCAATGCTCCTATTCCTTTTGTGTATGTTTTAGTTATTGGTGTTTGATGAAGCAACGTTTGGTAATGGCATTACCCATGACAACTCAAATTCCATATTATTTGCATGCTTTGATGGAATGTTGTTAGATTTTGGTTTTTGTGACAAGATTACCTCATTACCAAAAACAACTTCATCCATTGTGCTTTCAATGTCATCATTAACTATATGGATGTTTTTTTTTTCAATGATGATGTTGTTCTAGTAATCAACTCAGTTGTTAATTGTGACAACCCCAAGATGATCCCTTTTGTGTATTCCAAATATCTAATAATAGGTTAGTGAACTAGGTTGTATTGGGTTTGCACGGTCATGTACATTTAACTATTTACTTGTTTTGAGACCTATGTGCATGTGGATATTTATTCTAATGCAAACAATCCTAATGTGTAAAATATAATCACATACATGATAATAAAAATTCATCACTGTTGCAGAACACCTGATATAGAGAGTATGGGGGAAGAAGAACTCCATAAGATGTAAAGGTGAGAAGGGAGGACCATTATATAATCCTAAATTCTAGTGAATGATAGACCTTCGTGAAGTCACTTTTGAAGGAAACGCATAAGTCATATGATATCCTAAATCCGAAGTAAGAGGAGTATGTCTCTTATGTACCACTTGATAGAGAAAGCACATGCACTCAAAAGGTAGGTTCCCCATTATGTTGAGGAGGTGTGTTCCATTCACATATGTAACAACCGCTAGTTGATTTCCTACGTAAATAAATAAATAAAAATGATAGCCAAGATCACGGGACACGTATTCCAAGCTGAATGTTGGGCAAAAACATAGTGATGGGCATCACTGGCGCTTAATAAATGGCTATGGAAATTGGTAAAGGAAAAGAGGCATTAGTTGGCATTTTATTTATATAACTAATGGAAAATAGGAGAAAAGGAAGATGAAAGGTCACATAATTGCATGTGAGGAAAAATAGAGGCCTTAATGATAAAAAGGCTTCTAAGGATTAGTTCACAGCTTTTGTTGGTTCAACTTTTGACAGTTCTATGGTGGAGCTCTCTCTATTTTCTCTCTCTCATACTCTTGCACACTTAGAGAAATCTTGGAGCATTGTTAGAGCATGCTTGGAGCACTCTAATTTTCATCGGATTTGGAGAAATAAGGCAAAGGAAAAGTAGGAAAGCACAAGGGGGCAACGGGATCAACAACTACAATGTGATTTCTTTGTAGGTAACAGGTTGCATGTATGATCTCCTTGTTGATTTATGGATGCATGGTATATGCATGTGGTTATTTGGTTATGATTTTTCATTGGCATGGAAGATTTCCTCGATTAATAGTGGTTTTTCCTATCCTCACTGTTTCCTAGATAGCCGAGGTGTTATGGTTTTTTCCATTGATTTGTTTTTTGATTGGTGCTTGTAATTCCTTGTGGTTGTGGGTTGGAACAAATGATCTCGAAGCCCTGGAACAACTTGGGTTGAGTTACTAGTCCTGGAGCCTAGGTTGGACATATGCTTTGGAGCCCTTGGTGGGTTGAGCTACTAGTCCTGGAGTCGGGTTGGACAAATGATCTGGAGCCCTCGAAGGTTATGGGTTGAGTTACTAGTTCATGGAGCCCTAGACAAATTGGGTAGAGACAAATATGGTTGGTGTTAGTGATGTCCAACCATGAGGTGGAATAATTGGTTGAGGGCTGAGGTGGTTTTTCCTCTGGAAGCTCTGGTTTGGTGTTGTTTGGTTTATTCCATGAGATCCCACATTCAAGCTTGGAATATGGTGGGGGATGGTTGGCTGAAAGAGAGATTTTGTTCAACCCAATCTATGGTCGGGTGGTAAGTGGAAGTCCCTAACTTGGTTGGTATCTCTTATGTTAATAAAAGTTATTATTCCATTATGATTCATGTATATTTATCGACAATGTGTTGGTGATATTATGGTCGAATTTCCATGGTCTATATGATGGTTATTTTATGGTTATATGTTATTCATATGATGTGTATCGTCTATTACTCTTTGTTATTCATGATAACTTCACTATTGCAGACAAAGGTGAATTCCCTAGACCTAGTGGCCTGGTCTATAACAACATAAGACAAAGAATTTCAACTTTTTCCTTAGGGGAATTAGAGTATTGGAAAGAATCCTAACTCAAATATGTAACAAGTCTTCCTTTCCTCCTTGCTTGTAAGCTCCAATTGTAGCCCCAAATGCTATAATTATAACTTGCACACACGACTAAAACAAGCAAAGACACCACGATCTATGTAGCATGACCTAAAACCTCTATTCAATGAGCAAGGCAAGCATTGAAATATGAGTGCAAACATAACATAACACATATAGGAAAACAAGATGCCCTTTGTATTAATAAAAATAGGACAGAGTACAACCATAAATAGAAGTCTGACTTTGTAGATGTTTCCTCAAGTTGACTTGTCCTTCATTGTCACAAAGCACACTTCAACAGCAACCCTAATGCAATAAATTGATGACTCCTTAGGTTCAAACCAACAACATGAGGGTACAGTGATTCTCGAAAATCTAACTCGAACCTTATGGGAGGCGGTAAATATATTGGAGAGTGTGGTAGTTTAGGAATTCCTATCCATTTACCAATCTAGGCTTGAGATCCACTTAAGAGGGGAAGATGATTTCAAGGGATAGGAGGTGAGGTCTCCAAGATAGGATCATATGGGATTCGAGCTCTTATCCATGGTAAATAGTTAAAACCACCTTGGAAGCTTCTGGAAGAGGAAGTTTTAGAAAGATTTTTTAATTTTCCTGAATTTCTAGAATCAACGTACTTGGAGAAAGGAGCGAGAACTGCTAACCAACGTCGGTCTCTAAGGTTGCAGCATGCGTTAGAAGCAGGTGACCAAGAGTGCATAGAGTGTTGGGGCTAAAATCAATGTTTTTGAGAAATATGTCCTAAAAACTCAAACTTTTTTTTATCCAAAATGGATCCTAATAACCCTCTAAGTCTTCAAAAAATCAAAACTATAGCAAAAAGGAAAACCTTCACAAAATGGCGGAAAACACTATTGGGAGCAAAAAACATGAAGAAACAGTGGAAAATAGGCCTATCGGAGGTCAAAGTAATGACACACAGGAGCCGTCGAATCTGGCCGATCAACGGTCCAGATCTGATCGGCATATCGTAATCGACGGAGGCTATCAGAGGCTACCATATGAAATATGTGATAGCAATCAGCGTGGGTCAACAAGGACCGTCGGTCAAGCAAGTAGATCAACGGCCCATGTTAACTAGGAGCGCTTACAAACGGCACGGGGTCTATGCGATATGCGATTGCGATCAATCGCATCGCAATATCACGTCGGAGTAATATAATGGAGCGAGGCCAATATAAATATGACTTATGATAGTCGAATCCGATGGGGTTATAGATCATATTTAACATATTTTGAGATCCTAAAAACAACATTTTTCTGTGCATTTCACAGTTTTTGCCAAATGAACGAAATACAAAGGGAATACGCTCGATGCGATGGATCCGAACCCGAAAGGGTTTATACATGCAGATATATATATTTTGAGTTCTATAATGAGCGGGATTTCGGGGCGGGGGGGCTTAGACGATAAGTGGTATTGGACAGGCTCCGCCCGATCCCATCCACTGACCAACACGTGGCTAGGTGCCGGAGAGAGAAAACCACCCTTTTCAAGCGGTTAATCCCCGTACGCATAAGCCACCCGAAATTAATCTCAACCGTTGGATCAAGATCACTCAGATCAACGATGGACATGCGATAGTGATATAAAGGCGAACCCGATGGATTTCTAAGGCAGAATTGAAATATTTCAGGTCCGATAGACTACGTTTGGGCAGGTTTTCCCGTGTTTTAGTGTATTTCTCTGTGTAAACAGAGAATGACTAATCTGAGGATTTCAAAGGTGTCGATGGTCCTTCCATTACAGAACAGGTGGCCACCATCCCTGAAGGTGTTTTACCAATGATTGCTAACGCTAAGAGGGGGATTTGGACGAACAGAGGCCGGAAGCCAGAGAGCCCGAAAGAGGAAACGAACAGACAACGTCGATTTGCTTAAAAGCCATAGAATGACAGAGACAAAGGCAGGCAGTGCTGAGACAGAGAGAAGACAGAGACAGAAAGCGAGAGGGAGAGTTTGTGTACTTAGTAAGACTTGAGGGATTCAAGCATACCCCCATTATTTGTTCATGTTGTGTTGACACTCAATTTGAGCTCACATTTTGTAAAACTTTGCTCTTGAAGACATAATAGAGAGGCCACCACTGAAGGCTGGACTAGGAGACGTAGCCTAGGAGTTTTGGGTGAACTCCATATTAAACTTGTTGTGTTATGTGTGTTTGTCTATTATGTTTCTTTAACTGCTTCACTGTCTATATTATTCACAATCTTATCGATATGTTGCACCAAGTAATGTAGGCAAATCCATGCACATGATTCTATAATGCCTTAATATTAATCTAAGATCTCATTTTTAGATCAAGTGGTATCCGAGCTTTAGGTTTGCTAAGGTTAGACAAGCTTGTGCTAGATTTTTTTGAATGCTAACTAGGTCAAAGATCAAACAGAGAAAAGGAGAACTTGTTGAGGCCAATCCAGAAATTGGAAGAGTGTACCCTGAGAGGAAAATGGCAGAAGAGATTCCCTTGGAAGAAGAACCTTAGTTCATGGACAATTTCATGACCATGAGAGCCATGGTGGAAGAGATGTATTGGGAATTTAAGAAAGGCCAAGGTGAAAGCATTTCAGCATCTCAAATAGATAAAGGAGCAAAGGAACCTCTTCTATATGCCCATCCAGAAGGCAAAGGAAAAGAAGAGAGGACTTCTCCACCATCTACTCCATCATCACCATCCTCATCATCTTCTTCACATAAAACTAGCCCTGAAAATAAAAAGAAGAAAACCGTTGCGATTAAATTAGATGTGAAATTTGATTTGCCAATTTATAATGGTGAGTTAAATGCAAAAAAACTAGATAACTGGATTAGACAGATTGATGTATATTGTAGGGTGCAGAACATTAATTCAGAAAGGAGAAAGATTCAACTAGCTAGCCTTCGCCTTGGAGGAACTACACTAGTGTGGTGGGAAGGCAAGACACAAGTTGATTTGAAGAGACATGGTAAAATTCTTTCTACCTGGAATGAATTTGTTTCTGCCATTAAAAAACAATTCTATCCACTAGCTTATATGCAGCAAGCAATGATGAGTTGGCAAACTCTTCACCAGTTAAAGGGCCAAAGCGTACAAAGCTATACCCAGGAATTTAGAAAAAGAGCTTTAACTCTAGGCATTTCTCTAGACTCACCTGAAACTTTGCTGAAGTATATAGGTGGTCTACATAGATATTTGAGGCACACCATTCTCATGTTTAACCCCACTAGCCTAGATGATGTATCAGTTCAGGCTACACATCTAGAGGCTAGAGGCAAGAATGTGAACCCATAGATTGGGGGATCATCAAAACCCCTTGCAAGTAAGAACAAGGAAAAGAAGAAGCATAAATGGAAGGAGAGGAAGGCAAACGTTGTATAGAAAGACAAACCTTCATGCACTCACTGCAAGAAGGATGGACACGATGATGAACACTGTTGGTCTTTACATCCAGAGCTGAAACCTAAGAATTTCGGTGGTAAGAAGAAGAGGATTGTTGCTGCTATTCAGAAAGACTTGGGATCAGACTCAAGTGATGAAACAACAACCATAGTCACAGGTATAAAAGGCACAAATTCTGAAGCATCTACAAGTAATTATGCACAATCTATTGATAATGAAGATAATGAGAGGAAAAGGCATGAGCTTTTTTATATTAGAGTTATTTCCAAGCACCAAAAGATTGATACTATATTTGATAGTGGTTCATAAGTAAACTTGATTTTTGAAACAATTGTAAAGAAGTTGGGCTTACTAGCAACATCTCACAAGAAGCCATATCCATTAGGTTGGGTATGTGATAAAGCAAAGCTACAAGTGACTAGACAATGTAAACTTAGGTTTGTTATTGGGTCAACTTTTGTAGATGAGGTTGAGTTAGATGTAGTTCCCTTGGATATATGTGGTATTGTTTTAGGAAGTCCTTACTTGTGTGATAGAAAAGCCATTTTCTATAGAACTGAAAATAAGTATCAACTCACAAAGAATGGAATAAAATATATTGTAAGAGCTCATCAACTCAAAAATAACTACACTCTCATTAACTCAGGGCAGATGAAAAGAATTGTAAATTCATGCAATCAATTTTTACTAATGGTTGTAAAGGAAAAGAACCCTGATAAAACCAATGTATTTGAAGGCTATGATGCTAAATAGAAAGCTGATTTAGAAAAAGTTGTTTCGGAATATGATATCCTATTTCAAGAACCTAAAGGTCTGCCACCCAAAAGGGAAATAGTACATGATATTCATTTGCAGCAATATGCTCCATTGCCTAACATCGGAATGTACAGGTTATCCGCTTTAGAGAATGCAGAGATCAAGAAGCAGGTACAGGAGCTGCTCAACAAAGGGTTCATAAGACCAAGCACATCACCATGCAGATCTCCAATCGTGTTGGTGAGAAAGAAAGATGGTTCGTGGAGGATGTGCATTGATTATAGAGCACTGAATAAAATAACGATAAAAAATTGTTATCCTCATCCTCGCATTGATGATCTATTAGATTAGCCGAACGAAGTTGTTTACTTTTCCAAGTTGGACTTGCGTAGTGGCTATCATTAGGTTAGAGTTGGAGAACAAGATGCATGGAAGGTTGCTTTCAAAACAAAGCAAGGGCTGTATGAATGGCTGGTTATGCCTTTTGGCTTCACTAATGCTCCTGCCACTTTCATGAGAGTTATGAATGATGTACTTCGACCTTTTATTGATGATTTTGTAATTGTATATTTAGATGACATTCTTGTTTTCAGTAAAACATGGGAAGAACATTTGAAGCATATAAAGCAGACTTTAGATGTTTTGAAAAAATAAAATCTCTATGTGAAATTGTGAAAATGTGAATTTGGAAAAACATCTTTAAATTATTTGGGTCATATTGTAGGGGGTGGTGAATTGAAGTTAGGAGTTTCCTAGGAGCAGCACAATATTGGAGAAATTTTATTGCTAACTTTTCCTTGATTGCAGCTCCCTTACATGCTTTAACACGATTGAACAAGGTGTTTCAGTGGGGAGGCAAACAGCAGAAAGCCTTCAACACCTTGAAAGAAAAAATTAGTACATCACCACTACTAGCATTGCTAGATCTTAAAAGACCATTTGAGATTGAAACAGATGCCAGTGACTATGCCTTGGGAGCAATGTTGATGCAACACGGTAAACACATATGTTATCATTCTGAGACATTTACTTCTGCAGTAGTTAATTATCCCACATATGATAAAGAATTGTATGCATTAGTACAGAGTGTGAAAAAGTGGAAACATTACCTAATGGGCAAAGAAACAATTATACATATAGATCATCAACCACTTCAATATTTGCACTCACAAACTAAATTGCAGCAATCAAGACACTATAGGTGGATGGGTTTTCTATAGCAGTTTCATCTTATCATCAGATATAAGAAGGGCATACACAATAAAGTTGCAGATATGTTATCAAGACCAATCATAAATGCATCTACTATACTTAAGCATAACTCAGTATTGCATGAAAGCTACATTGAACAATATGCTCAAGATGTAGATTTTAAAGATGTATATGCAACTTTAAGTCAGGGCAAACAAGTAGAAGAATTGGATTATCATGTTAAGGACCAACTCTTACATCATTTGGGAAAGTTATGCATTCCTCAAAATAAAAGAGTTAACATAATCCGAGAAGCACATACTTCTCTAATATCAGGTCATTTTGGTGTAAGTAAAACAGTTGCAAAGGTTTTGTTATTGGCCAAGAATGCATGAAACAATTTCTATATATATTAAAGGGTGTACCATGTGTGCTACAAGCAAGGCCAGTAATAGAAAACTAGGCTTGTACACTCCACTTCCAGTTCCTTCTCGTCCTTGGGAAAGTGTTTCCATGGACTTTATTGGGGGATTGCCAAAATCTAGAAAAGGTCATGATTATTTATATGTTATTGTGGATAGGTTTAGCAAAATGTGTATTTTAATACCTTGTAATAAGCAGATTACAGCTAAACAAACAACGAAGTTGTTCTTTCAACATGCATGGGTTCATTTTGGGTTACCCACTTCCGTTGTATTTGATCGAGATTCCCGATTTGTTGGGAAGTTTTGGTCTACTCTATGGGAGTTGATGGACACCAAATTGAAGAAGAGCACAACATTTCATCCACAAACGGATGGCCAAACAGAGGTGGTCAACAGGACAGTGATCCAATTGCTTAGGGGCTATTGCAGCGAGCATCCCAAGCTTTGGGATGAACATTTGTGTTATGTGCAACATGCTTACAATCGTGCCAAGCACTCTTCTACACAAAGATCTCCTTTTGAGATTTGTTTTGGTTTTACACCAAGGTCTCCCTTGGATTTTTTCTTTGGAAAAGATATAGTAGTTGATGGACATAGTTATGTGGACAAAGCAACCAAGTTCATTGAACAGATCCAAGAAATTCACCAGGCAGTGCAGGAACAGCTGGAAAGAAGCTGTCATGCGGAAAGAGTTATTTTTGTTGACAAAACTAACCTCCCTAGGAGTCTAAGACTCTCTAGTGACAAACAA
>APFE031133180.1:723-11115 GCA_000404065.3 Pinus taeda
ACCATAAAAATTGATCTGGTTCTAAATATCAAGATGCAATACATACCTTTTGTAACAGTGGTACACCATGTAGATCAAAATATTGCTCCATCTGAAGTATCCAATTTACCGGATCCTTTCCATCAAACTTCCTCATCTTACTTTTTCCTGATTTTAGGAGCTTGATCTTGAAACAACTGTAACTCTGTACTTTTATATCTTTAAGTTCTGAAATTGTGACCTGTAGTAGCCCTTTGTGTCCTCTTTCCAATGCCACCAGTCTGATCCAAATTGGATTCTCGAAGGAAGAGTTATGCAAAATCTCCCACAGTGACCTGATTATAGACTAGTTCAGTAGAGAGAACTTGTACAACGTGCCACGAGTCACTGTTTTGACCTTTGGCTCTAAAAAATATAAACAAGAAACTGAAATCTATCCTCTTTCTATACCTTCTTACGAAATTTCAATCCGATTCTTAGAGAGAAAGTTATGATGATTTTCCCAGGTCACTTGTTTGGAATGTAATTAAGGAGTCTGTTAGCCTCCTGCTGCAGCAGGTTACTCATATTTCATGATTGACATTTTTATAGGCCAAATATGTCATACTTTGCATCTTGCAATGCTCCATATTTGTTAACAGTCACCAGAGAAAGAGGTCATGAGAGTGTGTTGCTCAGAGTGCAACTTTTGCATTCCAATTTTGAAGAATTATTCCATTTTTGTAGAATTTTCAGCTAAAGGGAGGTCCAAATAGCTTAATCTTGGTCTCTCTAGGTTTCAATTCCCTGATTTAGAATGTAGAGAATAAATAATCTGTCCAAACAGCTTAATCTTGGTAGATTCTTAGACATGCAGAGAATCAAAGGAGCCCAACTGCTTAATCTAGGCCCTTGGAAGAAATAAGGGTAGTTTGTAGATAGTAGGACACAAAAAGAAAAAGTTGGAAAGCTGGGTCTGCAAGTCTAAGTGCACCCAAACCAAAAAGAAGAAAAAATGTTAAGTAAGTAGGTTGGGTAGGTAATTTTGAGGTTGCAAAATGGTGATTTGTGATCAACTCCATATTTTCAAGTGTTATATTTATCCAGATCACAGTTAGCAGGCAGTTCCCATCAAAAGGACTTCAAACGAGGCATGACTAACTTCCCCTTCTTCCTCTTCCCTAAAGCATTTACTAATTTCCCCTAAAGAGGTCAAGATCTGCTTGATATCTCTTAGTTTCATCATTTTCCATATCATCTGCCTTGATAAAGATATGCTTTATCCAAGGACGGTACATATTTTCTCTGCAAAGTTCTATCTCCCCTCTGAAGCCTAAGACCTCTGAAACTTAACGCTTTCTTGTCATTTTTCATATTAACTCCTAACATTATTATGTAAATCCCTATCTATTTCCCTTCCCCCTATCAGAACTATGGTAATAATTCCCCTATGTAAATATCCTCTTCCTCTGGTTGAAACATAACCATAAGTATCTCCTTGGGAATTACTAAGTCACCTGGACCTTAGTAAGAACCCTCATCTCCATATAAATTTCCCCTCCGAGGTGTTTGGACTCCTTCCAAAACACAAAAACCCCCCTTCAAATGCATCCACAAACCCCCGCACATTTCATTTTTGGAATTTATTAATAGTTGATTAATAAATAACCAACGCGCCAAACAAATTACACCATTTTCTAAAGTTTGAAACCCACCCGCGGCTGCAAATATTAAAGTTTATCGTGCGTGCACCTTAACTAAACCCCGTGCATATTCTCCTCCTGACCACCGTCGGATCAGCCCTCCCAGATCCGACGACTCTTATGCATATCGAGCACCCTCTTGTGAGTGTCCGTTAGCACCCGATGTCCGACGGTTTTACCGACGTACACCAGGAAAATTAGCGGCATCCCATTGCAACGGGCCACCCCTGACAAAAACCACCTCCCTACCAAAGGCGGTCTGATGCATACCAAAACTGCCCTCCCCTCGTGTAACAGGAGTGTCGCGTCACCTCGCCACGTCGCCTCCACCTCACCCCTTCGTGCCTGCGCCTGGCTCACGTCACCCTGCCACCGTGTCCCGTCACGTCATCACCCTGCCGCACTGCCACGTCACCCTGCTGACGTCAGCATGCTGATGTCACATCCATACAAGGGGGTCCCACTATTGACATCATCTGCCTTATCGCTGACATCATGCTGACATCAGCAACTCAAAAAGGAAACGTGCAAGCGCAAAAATCAAGATTCGGAGCCCCGGATCAAATTTCTGAGGCAGTTTTCGATGCGCGATTAGGGCTTAGTGCTAATCGCACATCGCTATGGGAAATAGGCCATATTGGAGAATATTTAGGGAATATTTTGATTCCTTGGCCAATTTTGCACCGAAAAGGGCCGAAAAAGCCCGATTTTGCAGTTTTGAACACATCAGAAAACAGAGAGAGACCCGATTCAGAGGTTAAAGAATATCAGAGCAAATATGCAGCCAAGAACCATGTCAAAGAGTATCAGTGTAGCGGTAAAGTGTATCAGTGGAGATCTTCTCAGGGCTCGAGGCGAATGAAGCATTAAAAAGAAACCTTGAAAGTCAGGAAGCAGTTAAGGAACCATTCAAAGCTCACCAACACAATTGGCTGCACATTAAACTCACATCAGATCAGTGAACCAGAACTCAATGTGCAATTACTACAGAGCCACTGCACCAAGTCATAGAAGGCACCCCATCAAACTCACTTTTAATCCAGCTACCTCTAGCGCATCCCAAAAGGACTTACTTGCATTTAATTCCAGCATAAGTTAGGTTTTAGAAAGTTTTTTTCTTACAGACCTATTTAGGTCAGTTGTAATAAATAATTTTAGATATTTTACCTATATATAACACCCTAAAAAATTTAGTAAGGGTTGTTGGTTGGTTTTTCTTTGTTAGTTTGATATTTTTCTTGAGCAGAGACTCGCACTTTAACTGTGATAATTTCTATAATCAAAGACTGCTGAAACGCATGGATTTTGAAAACTATCTGCTGTGTCTAATTGGCCAAAGAGTGGCTGTGGAATTCCTGTGCTTCTACATGGCCCAATAAGTGTTCCTTAACTCTGTTTTAGTTTTTCTTCATGTTTGCTTTACCATCTGTGTTCCACCATCTGAATTTATAGAAAAGAAGAATAGTTTAGGATTTGCTTGGCAACACCCTATGCTCAATTTCTGTGATTTATATATGTTCTCATCAGGAATAGTTATGAATATGCATACTTAAATGATCATGTTTACACTATTTCTTTCACATATGAATGATTAGTTAGGAATTCTTAATTGCTCCTAGATAATAATACATTCATTTCCCTTCTCTGTTAGTTGATGAAAGATTCTTAATTGCCTTTCATCTCTGACTTCCATCCCATCTTTTCAGAAATTGGTATTGTTTCATGTATATCTATCCCGCTCTATAATCCTCTTGTGACCAGGAAAACGCAACAGCAAACCTCAATCCATGACTCCATGCCCAATGGTTTGAAACTTATCACACTATCCCTTACCTCTCTGCTTGGAATTATCTTCCTTACATCTATCTTCCACCCAAACACCAACAAAACCCACTGAACCCAATAGCTAGCCTAAAATCATCATCAACAAAGCTAAAGGTAAATCATTAAGAGAGAGCCCTCTCTGATTGCAGGTGGGCTAGAACCTGCAATCCAAAGATTGGTTTGTGGTTACTTCGACCGCATCCCTTCAGGAGCTTAGGGACAACCTGAGTGATAACATAATTGCGACTCCACTGGGGACTTTCTCAAATAATCTCACAAAACCAGTCTGAAGCCCCACAGAGGAAGAAACCGACCTTTAAAATGTCCAGTCGACCTGTGTTTGTTGAAAAATTCCCAAAAAATAAGTTAGAAGCTAGCTCCCAAGAAGCATTCGCATCATACAAGATCAAATCCTGATCCAAATCCCCCAGCTATTTTTGAAAACCCCAATATAATCCCCAAAATCCTTAGGAAACAAGAGCAGCAAGAAGATTTTGTTGATACTATTCCTGAGATAGTTCAGCCTAGTAGTTTTTCAATCCCTGTTAAAGTTTTGTTCCATTCAAACCTTTCTTCCCCGTGTTCATCATCCATTTCCCCAACCTCTATGTCCACACCTCCATTTACTGCAAATACCACCACCACTACTCCTATTATCCCAGTCACTCCAGTCGTTCCACTTATCCCTGTTAATATGGCTAATAGATATGCGCCCTTACAGCTGCCTGCTAATCCCGGGGCTATACCTCAAGATTATCAAACAAAAATTACCTATTTTGATAGCACAAATTCCTGCACAACTCTACAACATACAAAGAAAATGCAGGATTACTTTGAGAGTTATGAGATTGATGATGACAGTGTAAGGATGAAGATTTTTGTCCAGAGTTTGATTGGTGATGTCAGGACTTGGTTTAGAGTGCTCACACCCAATTCCATACTAAACCCAGAAGCCTTATACCAGACATTTATCAATAGATGGGAGAAAAAGAAAGACCCCTTGCACATATTATCTGAGTATGATACTATCAAAAGAGGACCTCAAGAGACTGCCTTGGACTACTGTGCGAGGTTTAATAATGTCTACAATGCAATACCACAAAATTTAAGACCGCCACCTGATCTTTCTTTGTACAAATTCCCCGATGGTTTTGACGCTGAGATGGCATATCAGTTAAGGGAAAGAGCCCCCCAAAGCCTCGCAGAGATGCAAGATGTTGTTGTTAGTGTGGAGGAAAACTTGATTGCCAAAAGAAACAGAGCCAGAACCGAGAGAAGAACCACCTTCAAGGAGGAACCCTCAACCTTAGACCAAAAACTAGATGCTATCATCAACGACATGCATAGGCTGGGAGACAGAGTAGAGAGCGTTGAGAGAAAATCATCATGGGAAGGACAACAATCCAATACCATAAGGAACCTGAACTTCAGGAAAAATCAGACCACAAACGCTGGAAGGGCTAGTCTCGACCATGATATTAGACCTCCTTTCCAAGAAAACTATGCGAAAGCATCCACATCTAGTGAGCTCGCAGATGAGACTTACATGAACCTGATAGATTCAAAAAATGAACAGCAAATCTTTCTCACTCGAGAAGACCAAGACTACCCTAATGTAAAACAATTTCAGACCAAGTCGGGAGAGTCTTTTGATTTTAAACAAGGTTATGATTCTGCTGTGTATGAGGTGTACAAACAGTATAAGTTGAGAACAAGGACCATCGATGTCCCTGCACCTAGCAGAACAAAGGATAGCAAAAAGCCCAACAAATTTAAAGACAATGTTGTCATAACAGAACCAGCTGATATTGCTGTCCCAAACCCGCATCAGGTAACTGTAGAGGATATATCAGACATTCAGCCTTCTATTGATCAGCCTCTATCTCCCTCTCCCTCAAAATAAAATCTGAACGGAACACCAAAAAATCTGCCAAAAATAGAAATACCACAAACTATCATGCATCATAACGCTGGAATTCAAAAAGAAAACACCGAGAACATGCTTGACAAGGAAAAATCGGCTACTGCATATGCAAGGATTGCATCAGATAAACCATTTAACTTAGGAGCAGAAATTGGAAAAATCAAGATATCCATTCCCCTCTCAGAACTTGCCAAACATGATGTATATAGGCAACAAATTCAAAGGTCAATTCAACTACTAGAGGTCAGGGAGGATGTAAATGTTTTAGACGATACCCCTGAGCTGTTGTTTGGTCGGGAAGTTAACAGAAAATCAACATATGGACCTGTTCCACCCTTTTATGTCAATCTGCACATACATGACAAAATCTTGCATAATGCTATGTTTGACTCAGGTGCCTCACATAACCTTATGCCCAAAGCTGTAATGTAAAAACTAAACCTTGATGTCACAAGACCCTATAAAGATCTATACTCCTTTGACTCAAGTCAAGTCAAGTGTTTACGCTTAATCAAAGACCTTTGTGTGTCTCTAGTCCAATTTCCCAACAAGACAATCCTAATGGACGTAGTAGTTGCTGACATTCCAACAAAATATGGCATGCTCCTATCAAGATCATGGGGAGCAAAACTTCAAGGATCCCTTCAACTTGACCTCTATTATGCCACTATATCTGTCTTTGGGCAACCAAAGAGACTGTACAGGGAAACATTGATGAAGTATGTGGTAAGTAGTGAGGAAAAGCCCCAAAATTTTCCAATTTACTCAATCCATTCTGACATGGATTATTTCATTTTATTCAATGATGACACCAACCCTCCAACTGATGAGAACCCTTTAGCTTTAGAGCAAGAAACATGCATCAATGAGGAATCAGTTTCCAATGCCCATGAAATTCTCACAACAGTCAAGGCAACCAACAAACAAGAAGAACCTCTCGAAATGGAAATTGTAAGTCTGCCCAATCCTCAAATAACTGAAACTCTTAATAAAAGCCACAAACAAGAAATCACATGGTGTTTAGAGTTTGATGGTTCTGTCAATAATTTAGGAGCAGGGGTAGGGGTATGGATTCACAATACACATGATAATCACGTAGAAGGCCATGCCTATAGATTAAATTTTAGATGTACTAACAACATGGCAGAGTATGAAGCTCTCCTCTTAGGCCTTAAATTTCTCAAAGCCCTAGGGGCTAAAAAAGTGTCCATTCTAGGTGACTCTAATTTAATTATACAACAAATGAAAGGTAAATTTGTTACCAATGACAATAGAATGAGAGCTTATAGGACTGCTGCCACAGAAATACTCAAGTCTTTCAATGAATCCAAGCTCGCCAAAATTTCAAGAGACCATAATATTCATGCTCACAGCCTAGCAACCTTTGCTAGCACATGCAAGCTTCCCTTTGGACCAAATCACCATTTCACTGCTGAGATAAAACATAGACCCTCGGTTCCTAACAATGTTAAAAATTGGCAAGTGTTTCAAAATGATGCCCATATTAACAATTTCCTCACTCTTGAGGGCGAATTTTCAAATACAAACGTTGACATGGATGCCATGAACGATTCCCAAGAGCTAATAGAAGAAAATCAGTGGGCTATAACAGCTGCAACAGCTAAACAAATCCTTAACCGAACTGTTTTTGACAACACAAACATAGAACAACTGAAACAAATGTGTTTAGAGGAAACAGCCAAAGCAGAGGATGAGTTCATTGACCTAAAGGATAACTTTTTGCCTGTTGGACTAACTCCTTTAGAAGACATGTTCGATGATAATGATGTGCCCAAGAAACCAAAAATGGAGCCTCTAAATGCTGCTATAGAAGAACACAACATAGGGACAATAGAACAGCCCAAAATGATTAAGTTGTCCAAAAATCTGCCCCCTAATCAAAAACCAAAATATGTGGATTTGTTCAAAGAGTTCTAAGATGTATTTGCTTGGAGTTATGAGGACTTGAAGTCCTATGACACCTCAGTGATCCAACATACCATTCCCTTAAAACCAAATCAAAAACCATTCAAACAGAAACTTAGAAGAATCAACCCCATGCTTCTTCCCCTCATTGAAAAAGAAATAAAAAGAATGTTTGAAGCAGGTATTATTGCACCCATCCGATTCTCTGAATGGGTATTTAATTTAGTTCCCACAAGGAAAAAATCAGGGGAGATCAGACTGTGTGTAGACTTGAGAAATCTAAACCAGGTCTCCCTAAAAGACCACTACCCTTTGCCCAAAATGGAACATATCCTGCAAAGAGTAGTGGGTTCATCTAGAATTTCTTTACTAGATGGATTTTTAGGATTTAATCAAATACTTGTTCACCCAGATGACCAGGATAAGACAGCCGGATGACAAGGATAAGACAGCCTTTACCACGCCGTGGGGAACATTTAAGTATGTTAAAATGCCTTTCGGGCTGAAGAACACTGGTGCTACCTTTCAAAGAGCAATGGATATTGAATTTGCCAAGGAGATACATGATTTTCTTGTTGTATACCTTGATGACCTAACCCCTTTCTCCAAATCTGACCAAGGGCACCTTAAACATCTAAGGCAAATTTTCATGACATGCAGGAAATATGGCATTTCCTTGAATCCTAAGAAGTCCCTGTTTTCCCTTGAGGAAGGCAAGCTTCTAGGCCATATCATATCAAAAGATGGGATTAGAATTGATCTTGAAAGAATTCAAGCTATCCTCCAAATCCCATATCCAAGAAACATAAAAGAGTTGCAAGCATTCCTTGGAAAGATCAATTTCCTAAGAAGATTTATCCCTAACCTAGCCGAGCTAATAAGGCTATTGAGCAATATGTTAAAAAAGGATGCCAAAGTAAAATGGTCTCTTGAAACCAAGCAAGCTTTTGAGAATATCAAAACTGCCTCGACTCAAACGCCTGTCCTCACCAGTCTGCAATTTGACAAAGATTTTATTATTTTTTCTTTTGCATCCGAGCACACCATAGTTGCTGTCCTTTTCCAAAGGATGATCAAAGTAACGAAAAACCAATTGCTTTCTTCAGCCGAGCTTTAAGAGATGCACCCCTAAAATATCAGATCATGGAAAAGTAGGCTTATGCCCTGGTTAAGGCCATCAAAGACTTCAGAATTTACATCTTATACTCCCATGTGATCGCCTATGTCCCAAATTCTGTTGTAAAAGATATATTAACTCAAGAAGGACTAGAAGGCAAAAGAATCAAGTTGATTACCAAAATTCTTGAATATGACATTGAGATAAAACCCACCAAGCTGATAAAAGGACAGGGTTTAGCCAAGCTAATGTTCGAAACAAACTTCCAAGCCTTAGATATTAATCAACTGGACAATGAACAGGATTTGGTGACTCCACAAATCAGTGAAACCTTTTTGCAATCCCCATGGTATGCTGATATTTGCTTTGTATTGTTAAACTTGTGTGCTCCCCTAGGATTGTCCAGGACCAAGAAAAGATTTCTAAGGATGAAATCATCAAAGTTTTGTGTCATAGATGGTGCTTTGTTTTGGAAAAATCATGAAGGAATATTGCTTAATTGCTTGACTATGAATGAAACTAACAACATCATGAAATAATTCCATGTAGGGGACTGTGGAGGACACTTATATTGGAAGTCCATCGCTGACAAGATTTTAAGGGCTGGTTATTATTGGCCCTCTCTGTTCGCAGATGTCAAGAATTTTGTTGTTTCATGTCAAAAATGCCAAATCTTTGAAGGGAAAAGAAAATTACTGCCTTTGCCCCTTAAGCCCATTTCAACCAAAAAGCCTTTTCAACAATGGGGTCTTGACTTCATTGGAGAAATTCATCCCTCTTCCTCAGGCCAGCACAAGTTGATTTTAACAGCCACTAATTATTTCACTAAGTGGATTGAAGCTATCCCGTGTAGACAAGCCAATGACTCCACCATTATCCAATTCCTTGAGAGCAATATCCTTTCCAGATTTGGCTTCCCTAAGAAAATTATCACTGACAACGTTGCTGCCTTCAAATCCAAAAAAATCATCAACTTCTGCCATAAATTCCACATTACCTTGGGCCACTCTACAACTTACTACCCTCAAGGTAATGGCTTGGCCGAATCATCCAACCAAAGCCTCATCAACATCATAAAGAAACTGCTAGAGGTAAACAAAAATAACTGGCATAGGAAGCTCACAAATGCTCTGTGGGCAGACAGAATTTCAACCAAGAAATCCATTGGGATGAGACCTTATGAGCTAGTATATGACATGGAGGCTAGATTTCCTTCATCTTTGGGCATTCCTACTATCAAATTGTTGCAGGAGATTCAGGCTGAACCAATTGACATGCAGAGAAGAGTTAATCAGACCATTCACCTTCAACAAACCAGAGAGCAAGTATATGATAGAGCTCAGATGTTGCAAGAGAAACTCAAAAAGATGTTTGATAAGAAAGCTAAAGCAGAGGATATCTGGGTTGGCAGCAAATTTCTAAGGTGGGATTCACGAAGAGAGGACAAGGGCAAACATGCAAAATTCGATTTTTTGTGGAAAGGACCATACATTATCAGCGCAGTGCAAGGCAATAACACATATTTCCTCAAAACGCTAGATGGCAGCACAGTTGAAGAAGGCCCTGAGAATGGCCGAATGTTAAAACATTACCATGATCCCTTTTGATTAAGAAAGAACAGGCGGTGTCATTTTCTATACATAAATGTTTGTATATATCAACACTTTATTTCATTTTGTAACAGTCCAGGAAAGCAGGCAGTGCTTCACAATTTACCAGCAAATCAGTTGAGGGAAAGTGTTGTTTGTGGTCAAAAATTTCAAATTAATCTAATCAGTCAGCACTAAGAAGTTTTCAATGCACAGCAACAACAGAAGATCAAGGTAGTCCGACCTGTTGTTCTTGGCTTCTCACAAGGAGAAGCCATCCCCAAGTGGAGCCACTGTTAGCCTCCTGCTGCAGCAGGTTACTCATATTTCATGATTGACATTTTTACAGGC